>SAXG01000159.1:0-33517 GCA_012932865.1 Amylostereum areolatum | reverse complement strand
TCCCCCCGTTTCCTTTCCTGTCCTCACCTCCTCTCCGTTTCTTCCCTTCATCATGCCCTTGCCTCTTACCTACTGCTTCCTACGCTTCACCCATCTGCCGAGCTCGCGCCACCTTCTGGCGCATTGTCTTTGTGTTTCCTCTCGCTCCCGGGCCTTCCAATTGTGCGCGTTTAGGGCGCTTTTCCATTTATGTCTACGGCATCAGGTGCGTCGCTTATCTGAGTTCGTGCCGTCCGCTGGCTGACTGTTCTAGCATGTTCTTTAGGACTACATCCGGGAGCTTTGGAGAGCCGGAGCTGGTGAGTCGATCATCATATCTTGCTTGTGTCCATCTTGCTGATCTCATTCTTTTCAGTCATGCCTTCTTGTTTTGGCTGTGTTGGGATTTGTTCTTTCTTAACTTTGATTATGTAATAATACTTTATACTTTACTTCATGGATTAATATATTTGTTTAAGCATTACAAAGTTTTGATAAGTGTGTTTATATAAGCAAGCAAATGGATGTTTATAATCTTCACTTACTCTGTCAAGAAAAGCAGTTATGAGACTGACGAAGAAACCGCCTAATCGCGACAATGGGAGGACGAGGGAAACAAATGGATTTGAGAGTGCCGGGTCTAGGGTTAGTGCAACGCGAGCTACAGTACTGTATGACGAGATGGACAGTCTAAGGGAAAGGTAAGAGAAACCAC
Source organism: Amylostereum areolatum (assembly GCA_012932865.1). NCBI lineage: Eukaryota > Fungi > Basidiomycota > Agaricomycetes > Russulales > Stereaceae > Amylostereum > Amylostereum areolatum. Next base: position 32,823 of record SAXG01000159.1, on the reverse strand, counting down.
TGTCCTTATATACAAGTGAAGCGATGGTTGTGATGTGAGCGATGCAATAGTGGTGCGAGCAGGGGGAGACAATAGAAAGGAGTCATGGGGTGGAGACGGAAGTCCGGAGCGATGATGATGTCATAGATAAGGGGACGGAGTTCCGCTTGGAAGTCCCGGGCAGTGATGTCGTCAGAGCATGTGATGCGGAGGAAAGTCATATGCCATGACGTGTCGCGTGTACAAGGTCTGCAAACGATGAGAGAAAAGGAGTGATCCGTGACATCACCCCCCCTTTAAGACGCGCTTTTGCCTGGAGCGCGATGTCATCTGCAAGGGTGGATGCGAGAAAATCATCGAAGGAGATGCCGAGGGAACACACAGGGTGGGGCGCATTTGGATGGCGCTTGTGAAAGGCATCAATCATGTTGGTGACCTTTGAGAGCGAGGAGCGAGGGAGCCAGGTATTCTCGGAGGTCATGATAGCCTGCCCACTTGACGAGGTATTGAATGCCTTTCTTGTTGCAGGTCGGCTTCGAATCGATGATTGTCTTCAACACTGTATTCTTCTTCGTCATTGATAAGGTCGGGTGGCGGTTGTTTATAGTTCGGACCATGCCGCCGTTGTCTCCTTGTGTCCAGAACGACCGACTAAGGAATGCATCCAATAGCCTTCTAAGTCGCAACACAGGCAGTGGCTCAGGGAAAGGGGGGAATCAGGGAACAAGGGAGAGAAACATTACATTGCACTCTAAGCCGGTAAGGACTAGGAGGAAAGACTAAGGAACTAGATACATGCAGGCCAGCTATATATATACTAGGGAGGGGATGTGCACAGACCAAGGGGCAGATCAGCGATGCCATCAAAGGGGATTGATCCACAGGTGTGGGATCAGATAGCGCGAGAAGGCAAGGAAAAAAGCGGAACAAAAGGGCAAACCATGACACCTTGTACGCGGTGAGCAGCGAAGCATGGAAGACTGGGTGGATTCTCCATGTCTTGGCAGCTTCAGGCGGGTAGTTCTAACTGGGCTAACGACGTCAATGATCTCGAAGGGTCCGAATCGTTTGGCAGCGAGCTTAGCTTTCGGCCTCGTTGTCTTCAGGTTCTTGCCTTCGAGCCAGACCTTGTCTCCGACGGCGAACATTGTCGATTTGCTGATCGTGTTGCCATTGTAGTGCTTCATCAAGTCGGATGCGAGGGTGAGGCTGGCCTTGATCTCCTGTCGGACTTCTTCGAGTTGACGGAGGTGTTCTTCAACTGCAGGGACTTTTGAGGATGGGTTCACGGACTGGGTATATTTGGGGAGGAAGCCGTAGAGGACTTCAAGGGGGCCTTTCCAGTGGCTGCATGGGTGCAAGAGTTGTGAGAAACTCGAAGAAAGGTAGCCACTTTACCCAGTCGTCTTGGCGGTAGCTACAGAACACTCGCAGGAACTGTTTGAGGTTCTGGTTCTCACGTTTGGTTTGGCCGTCCGTCTGTGGTGGTATGCCGTACTGAGGGCAGACTTGATCTCAAGCTTCTCGTTGAGCATGTGCATCACCTGTCCAGCAAATTGGGGTCCTCAGTCCGAGATGATCTTGTCTGCTAGGCCGTAGTGTCGATACACCTTGTCGAAAAGGATGTCGGCCGTGCCGTCACTGGTGATCTTGGTCGTACATGGGGTGATAACCACCATCTTGGTGAGGCGATCAACCACGACATTGATGGTGTTATAGCCTTCGCAGTCAGGGAGTTCGACGATGAAGTCGGTAGAGATGACGCTAAATGGTCGATCAGGTACTTTGTTCGGGATCATGTCGATGTGGGGTCAACTGCTCTGCGTCTTCGTCGACTGGCAGGTTGCGCATCCTGCTACAAAGTTGCGAACAAAGACAGACATGCCAGGCCACCAGTATTCACGACTCACGAGTTTGTAGGTCTTGAAGCGGCCAGGGTGTCCAGCCAGGGGTGATTCGTGGTACATTTTGACGATGTCGCGTCGCAACTCGTCATCTGCAGGGACATATACCTTTCCCCTGAACAGGACTAGGCCTTCTTTGTAGTTCCATTCCTGGAGGTTCTTGACAAGCGTACGTGGTCTGTTTCGTAAGATGGCGTCCAGGGCTTGAACGACCTCGATGTCCTTGGTTTTGCAGTCGCGGATACGTCGTCGGAGTTCAACATCGCCGAGGGAGGTTACTGCTCCTGGCCTTGTTGCGCGTACCTGGAAGTACTTGGGGTCGAGCAAGACACGCTCCTTGTTGTCGTTTTCAACGCCATACTTGTGATCGGGTCGTCGAGACATTGGATCCGGGCGATGGGATATTCCTGGTTTGTGAACGAGCAAAAAGTCAAATCGAGTGAGGAGCAGAGCCCAACGTGCCTGTTGGCGGCTCAGCTTCTGCGCCGTCTTGAAGTGCTCCAGGTTCTTGTGATCCGTCCAGATTTCAACGGTGTCAGGGGCGCCTTCAAGGTAGTGGCGCCAGGCTTTGAGCGCGTGGATGATCGCGAGTAGCTCCTTGTCGTAGATGTCGTAGTTGCGTTCCGGTTCCGATAGGGCCTTGGACAGATACGCCACCAGATGCCAGTGGCCGTCGTCGCTTTTCTGCGAGAGTATACCTCCGGTAGCAAAGTCTGAGGCGTCGACTTCAACAAGGTAAGGTTTCTTCGGGTCAGGCATGACCAGGACGGGGGAGGAAGTAAACACAGCTTTTAGCGCGTCAAATGCAGTTTGGCAGTCCGTTGACCAGTCCCATGTGCAGTCCTTCTTCGTCAGGTTGAATAGGGGTCGTGCAACCTTGGAGAAGTCCTTGATAAAATGTCGGTAGAAGTTGCCAAAGCCGAGGAAGGATTGCACGTCTTTGACCATTCGTGGTGTTGGCCAGTCCTGAATACCTGCTACCTTGACGGGGTCCATAGCAATCTTGTCGTGTAAGATGATGAGTCCGAGGTATTCAATGGAGTCTTGCTCAAAGATGCATTTCTCCGGTTTGAGGAAGAGGTCATTGTCTTGCAAATGTTGCAGAACTTGCCGTACTATGGCGCGGTGCTCGTCCATGGTACGAGTGAACACCAGGATGTCATCCATGTAAATGATGACCTTGCCTGAGTCGATGAGATCCTTGAACAGTTCATTCATCATTGCCTGAAACGTCGCAGGGGAGTTCATAAGTCCGAAAAACATCACTGTAGGTTCAAAGAGACCGCAATTTGTCTTGAACGCAGCCTTCCACTCATCGCCTTCCTTGATGCGGACGTTGTTGTAGCCCCAGCGAACATCCATCTTTGAGAAGATCTTTGCACCTTTGAGGCGGTCGACGATTTCAGAGATCAGTGGCAAGGGGTGTTCATTCTTGACAGTGCCCTTGTTTAATTCTCGATAGTCCTGTACGGGACACAGCTTTCCATCCTTTTTCTTCACAAAGAAGAATGGACTCGCCTGAGGTGACTTTGATGGGCGGATAGAGCCCTTCTTCAGGTGGTCATCGAGGAAGGTGTCAAGTTTGATCTGCTCGGAAGGTGAGAGAGGGTAGACCTTGCACGGTCTGGGTTCAAAGCCGTCTTTCATATCGATAGCATGGTCCCATGGTCATCGGTCAGGAAGTTGCTCGGAGGTCTTCTTGTCAAATACAGGCGCAAAGTCGCGGTACGGAGGGGGAACTAGGTCTTCGAAGGTTTGCGGGCGTGCGTTCTCCTTTAAATGCTCTGCAAGCTCCTGCGCTTTTGTGAAGCCCGCGCGGATGGGTACTGCTTCTGGATTAAGACCGTCGGTTTTGGGGAGGATTCCAGCATGGCGTAGTCCATTGATCTCCCAGTCTCGGAACACTGTGGGCCGCTCATCATCATCTTCAGTGAAGAGTCGCGCAGGTAGAGGGGAGCGATGGACCGTGCAAACGTGAACACCTTTGACTCTGCGCGCAGGAATGACATAAGTGGGGATCGGGGTCCAGGAGACATATGTTGGCTCCGGGAAGGGATCGTCCAGAACGAGAGGTGTCCTCGGGGCTTTACCCGCTTCAACCTTACACTGTGATTGGACCGATGATGGTTTCTGTGGCTTGGTTGCGAGGTTTGTCACAGGAGGTTCGGACAGAGTGCATGAGGGAGGGCAGCGGAGCATGTCAACACGGTCTCGTTGCCAATCTATGGTGGGGTTGTGCTTGTCAAGCCAGTCTGTTCCAAGGATCATGTCATGATCGCCAATGTCGGTGATGAAGAACTCAGCTTCTTCCTCATGGTATGCCTTTGAATCTTGCGAGTATATCCGGATCCACTGGGTGGTTGTGTCGCGTACCCAGCCTATGATGTTCTCGGTGCCGTCCACGTTACGCACGGGGAACGGGTTTTCTAGTTTTCTTGTAGTAAGCTTCTTGCGTTCAACAAAGCTTCGGTTCAGGATAATTCCTTCTGCGCCGCTATCAAGCAGCGTGTCTGCATCAATTTCTCTTTTGGTAAATTGTCCGATCAGCTTGACCTTGAGCGTGATCGATGGTGTTTGCCTGTTCTTGGTGACGGTAGACAGATACAAGCACAAGGGGTACAATTGCTCACAGGTATGCATAGATGATAATACAGCGAAACGATTCGACGATGATACCAAAAGTCCTTTGCCTCCACCAGACGACATGACTGGGGGGTGTTTCAAAAATCCTGCGACTCCAGGATATCCTTCAACAGTGCCACTGCCTGCTCCTTACCTTCCGTGTCCAGATCTTTCAGCTGGTGAGTGATCGCGGCGATGGTTTTGGACAGGTCGGGGGTCACTTTCGCAGTGGGCAGAACCATGCTCGTTAGCGGGGGAGGGGCCTTGGATCCAGTCTCTACTACGCCCACTTGTCGCACGCTCGAGTCGCGGTTGGGGCAGTCGCGGGAGACGTGACCGGTCTGCCGACACATGAAGCACTTGCCTTCACGCATCATCTTTGCGCGTTCGTCGTCCGTCAGCTTTGCAGGGCGGGTCGAGGTGTTGGTGAAGGCGCCGACTCGGCGCGACGAGGAGTCGTTGGTCGAACCGTTCGAGGTGAGCGCGACAGCCCCCTTGGACTGACTGCTCTTCCTCTCCGGGTTCTCTTCGAGCCACTGGTGGTTGATGCGGCGGGCGCGCTCCTTCCACTCCGCGAGCTTGGTGGGGAACGGGTACGACCGGGCCACCTGCTTGCCGAGGTCACACTGAAGTCCCTTCTTGAAAAAGTGGATGAGCGCCTCGTCGTCGTACCCTAACATGGTCGCCAGCATCTCAAACTCGGTGATAAAGTCAGTGACGTCCCGGGTGGTCATTGCGAGCTCGTTGATCTTACGCTGAGCCTCTATCTTCGGATCGACGGGCACGAAGTCTTTGCTGAACCTCTTGAAGAGCTCTCTGTAGGAGCTGTAGTGAAGCGTCGGGGGTGTGAGGCTGAGGGCTTCGGCGTCTTCCTTCTTGTCTTCGTCGTCAAAGAGTTCCATGCGGCGATGCGTGGCCCAGGCTTTTGCTGTGTCATCCTCCATCAAGCTGAGGAGGAGCATCATCTTGGCGTCGTCTGTGGCATAAACATCCTTGTTAACGTGCAGGAACATACGGAGCTCGAGGGAGAGCCGGAGGGTGTCGCGTCTGTCGCCTTTGAATGGCTTCGGCTTGGGGCCGATCTCCCGCTTGGAGATGGCAGGTTTGGATTCGGCGTCGGGCATCTTGTCGGAGGGGAGGGGGACGGTCAGGGATTGGGCGAGTGCTTCTTCTTGTTGGCGTCGGAGTTCCTTGCAATGTTCTTCAGCTTCATCGAGCTCGATTTGAACTTCACGCGCAACTTGGAATTCGAGGGGTGTGACGAGCTCCTGGTTGTGTCTCCAAAACCAGAGATGCTGAACAGGGTTTGTACTATAGGGTTGCCACTCAACTACTGTGCGCCCTGGTGTTCCTCGTTAGTTTCATCGATACGCGTACCACTTCTTGGTGACATTGTCAAACTTGAATCCCTTGGGGGGGAGAGAACAGTGGATCGGCGGGGCGGTGGGGAAGAGGATGCTGGTGGGTCGAGGAAGGTGGTAAGGACGTCGGTTGCGAGATCAAAGTCTTCGTCTGTGAGATAGTCGCCTCCTTGAAAGTACCAGTCTTGTCTGCTTTCTTCGGGAGGGTTGTGGGCCCAATGTACCGGTCTCTTGGTGTCTAGGGAGGTGAGGACGGAGTACTCATGCGGACAATAGTCGCGGAAGATACCTGGGGGGAACCCGGGGGTGGGGGGACAGGTGAAGGGTTGGGAAGCGATGGTTTCTAGAAGAAGTCGGCCGCAAGGGGGCGACGACTGAGGAGTTTCTGGGTGAGGTAGCCGGCTTTTACTGCCTGGCGGATCTTGTGTTCGTGGTGGCGGCGACGGAGGGTACCCTTGATGGTGGGACAGAGGACTGGTGGCGGGGTAGATTCAGGGGTCCAGCAATTAAACTGGGAGACGGAGGTGAAGCTTGTCTGGAGGATCAGGTTGGGAGCATTCTGGATGAGGTAGGTGTGGTAGGTGGGGGCGTGGAGGGTGAACTCGAGGTGTTCGAGATCTACGTTGATGCACGTAGTGATCCGGGTGTACAGGGCAAGGACGACCGTACCGTGATCCTTATGCCACCTCCACTCGAAGATGCGGAAGTTGAGGCCATGTGCGGTCCACGGATCCTTCTTGCAAAGGTTCTGAATGGGGACGACGCAGTTGACAGTGATGGTGTTGGACCAGGGGTAGGGGAGCAGTGCGTCGTCTCGAGGGGGTGATCGGTTTACCGTCGAATGGAAGGAAGACTGGTGCGTTTGGGAGATCCATGGTGTAGGGGTTTTAACGTCGTAGAGACGGCAGAGGTAGATGGGGAGAGAGGTGCGAGGTAGGCATAGGGGTAGACTGTCCAGGTGTCAGAAACGCAGTTTATGAGACCAAAGGAACCGCCTAAGTCGCGATGATGGGAGGAGCGAGGGAAACAAATGGATTCGAGAGTGCCAGGTCTAGGGTAGTGCAACGCGAGCTACAGTACCGTATGACGATATGGACAGTCTAAGGGAAAGGGAAGAGAAACACGGTCCTTATATACAAGTGGGAGCGATGGTGCGATGTGATGCGATAGTGGTGCGAGTGGGGGGAGACAATAGGAAAGCAGTCATGGGGCGGAGGACGGAAGTCCGGAGCGATGATGTCATAGATAAGGGGACGGAGTTCCGCTCAGAAGTCCGGGCAGTGATGTCGTCAGAGCACGTGATGCGGAGGAAAGTCATATGCCGTGACGCGTCGCGTGTATGAGGTCTGCAAACGAAGAGAGAAAAGGAGCGATCGGTGACACTTGGGGAAAAAACACAAGTTTTATAAGATATGCTGTGATCTACATAGCCCCCATGGACAAGCCAAACAGTTTCGCCATATCCTTGCCCGACAACTTGGTATTATTCATGGCCCCTTCACTCAGTGCATCTGCAGCCAAAATTTGTTTGCGTTCCTGCAACTAGTAAAGCCGTACTCGTTAACGCAATCCATAAATGAAAGGAATAACAGCTACCTCCAGGATCCGCTCCTCAATTGTATCTTCAACAACCAACTTGTAGACGTGGACCTTGCGGATCTGCCCGAGATGATGTGCCCTGTCGAAAGCTTGTGCCTTGGGGGAAATATCAGTGTCCGCACCTGTGTCGCAGTGTGCACTAACCTCGATTTCCGGATTACACCATAGGTCAGTTAGAATAACATTGTTGCATTCAGTAAGGTTGAGGCCTTCAGAGAACATCTTGTTAACCAACTTATAGTCGTAAGAGGTGGAGAGCACACACCGACGCCTCCCGCTTTAAATGATACAATGATACAGTCCAAGCTGGGGTCTTCACGAAGCCTCTTCAGGCTCTCGTTTCGCGCCTTGCGAGACATGCTGCCGTTGTCTGCCGAGCCGGGGAACTCAGCTGTTAGCATGGGATAGACAGGGACAGAGCAAACGCACATTGTACAGACTGGAAACTGTAGCCAATAAGGCATTTCTCGATCAGGGTGAGCATGGGTATGAACTGGCTGAAGATGATAGTCTTCTCCTTCTGCAGATGCCGGCGGATTTCATTTAAGACCTCCATCATCTTCCGCAGTTTGGCAGAGAGCACGAATGGCTCCGTCTCTTGTCGATGAGGAGGGGAGCGAGTATTGTACATCTCTAGGTCTTGTTTGAGAAAGTTGTCCAGCTGTTTCTTTGTATAGAGAGGCAGCGTTGAACAGATCACGTGGTGCTCAAATATTTCTGCCAGAGCGTCCAGCTCTTCGCGCCTTCGTGTTGTTAGTATACGACTAAACGGAGGAGGAGAACATACTTGGATTTGAACATCTTGTCGTCGAGGGCGTCTTTGAGATCGTAGTCCTCCGAGCTAGCATTCGAGGTCAGAAGCAAGGGATGGCAACAAACTGAAAGCAAAGAATGAGAGCGACCCATGAAGAAAGAAAGAAAATTCACGTTGGCGAAGTCGTAAGATGGCGGTCAGCACTGAGGGGGTTGCCGTGCCCACAGTCTTGGTCAAGGATGCCCCGACGTAACCTTCTAATTGCGCTTCTACCTTGTGATATACTTGCCTTTTGCCCTGATTGAAGTAGCACATCACGACATTGATCCCACAGGGAGGTAGAGAGACCACCGCCTTAGGCCGCCTGAGCATGACGTTACTTAAGATGACCTACAGAGAGCGTCAGGAAACGCACCACGTTGAGGACGAAGTGACATACTTGGAGCTTCTTCAATGCTTCCTGGTCATCCTTCCGGAACAGCTTGCTGATCTCCGCTTGGAATGTAGCGAGCTGGTTCATGGGCGTGAGTTGCAAGAATTTGAGATATGAGTAGATCTCGACGACATCGTTCTGACTGAACCACTGTCGGTATCTAGGTCCAGCCGCAACAGAGCAGAACGTACATTGGCGTATCGGTGACACACCACCGATGGATTGACTTGAGTGCACAGCAAGCCAGCGCGGTCTTTGTCAGATGTGATTTTATTGTATGGGCTTCATCTAATGCCCATGTCAGCATGTCGGTACACATATGTCGACGGAGACGTACCAAGCACGACTCTGTACCAAGATGTGGAGGTCAAGGCACTGGGTGCGCCTGAATTGACGTTTGAATCGGCTGCGTATTCTGCCTGTAGGATCGAGTAGCTCGTAACTACCACATCTGCTGCGCGAAGGACGCGAGGGTCTGAAAGTACCCAAATTAGCACTAGACCTTCACACTCGTTTTTGCTAAGAATGTACCTCTTGTACGGCGGGGTCCCATATGTTCACGTACACGGCAACCATCCAAGTACTTTTCAATCTCGGTGATCCATTGGATGATGAGACCGGACGGGCAAACAACTCTAGTGCATGCCAAACATCAGATGATGAGCAGAAAAGGAAAGGCAACACCCACAGAGTAGTGCGTGAAACCCCTCCAGAATCGACTCTGTGTGCAACATCCTCCGCGATCAAGGAAAGCACCTGGAGGGTTTTGCCTAAGCTACGTGATGGGCAGACCATAAGTTATGTGACGCAAATAGAAGGGTAGTCTGACTCACCCCATATGATCTGCAAGGATTCCACCGCTCCGTGCCTCCTCCGACCTCAGTATCCAAGCCCTACCCAGGATTTGATGAGGGAGTAAGGTCGTGCTAGATAGGAAACCCCGAGGAGTTGCGGTCTGTTCTGCGTCGGAACATTTGGCCGGTGCGCCGACCAAGCAAGTGTCGAGAAAGTTTTGGAGTGCGTCGATGCTGGAAGCCGTTCATGCGAGAGTATTTTTGCTGGTCGCAGGGCGAACATCAGGCATTATCTGGTTCTGAGGTTATGTGATTAGCGCCTATGCTACATAAGAACGCGCAGGCGGGATCATATCTGTGTTACTTTGAAGGAGCTGGCTGTACGTTGTGCGGGCAATGGAAAGTGAGTAGGGGACAGGGAATGGATAGGCGAAGGACAAACCCCTCATATAATCATCAAGAACAAAGGGCCGCGCTTGTTGAAGTTTCAGAACAACGCTCACCGTCCACCCCGGATCACCGCAACACTAGTAGGATCTGCCCTTGTTCTATGATAGATAGTCACGCGTGGTTTGTGAGCAAGGGGAAAGGTCTTATGGAAAACCATACACACCGAGAGTATGCTCTTGGTGAGCCCTGTGTAGCGCAGCCACGGAGACTATGTCTACCCCCCGTATACTCTGCTTCTCCTGGCCCTTGATCCGTGTGGTTAGTTTGTTCTCGGCGTGGAGAGAATGAGGAGGTGTATGGGACCTAAGAACGAACTTCGTGGTGGTGGCATGAAACAAACATTCACGCCGCACCACCGCGGCATCACACGTCAAGGCACAACTCTTCCCCTTCCTCTTTCTCATCAACTGTCGAGCATTTCGTCACTTCTTGCTTGGGATGCATGCATTCCGGTTTCGTCGACTAGCATCAATAGTATTTGAGGCCGTATTGTAGGTAGAGTATCGTGTAAAACGCAAATATGAATACGGTGTACAAGATTGAACTACGCCCAAGCACGCTCTACACTCACTGGAAGGGAAGTCAATGGCTGGCTGGCGGAAAGCGGAGAAAAGGACTAACCCGGTCCAAAGGAAGGAAGTGAGCAATGGGAGCTGTCATGTTTGGGTTCTCTTGCTCCACAAACAAGCAGTGACATAAGATGGTACCAACTGTCACCACCTCGATGGCCTCCTCCATGTTCCGGTAGTAAAGCCGTCCAGCCGATGCAAGAGGGAAGCCCCGATAGTAGTCGTGGGCCATGTCAGCATCAGACAACGGTTTGAAGAATCGCACCACAGCGTAATCCTGGGTGGTGGTCTCGGGCTTGGTCAGGATCGCTGTATGTGTAAAAACACGCTCGATGCGTGCGGGACACCAGTCGTGAGGTATGCTGGCCCCTACAGCAACAAAACAATTCGGAATATGAGGTGCGAAGCTTTCACCGCGCCGTGTGACCTGCTTGTGGTAGACGACCCAACAATGTGCATGCGCCACGCCGTACCGCTGAACGTGGGGATCGAGCTTCTCAACAATAGGCTGGTCCAGCTGGGTCTTCCTGGGTCCTTTCTTCCCCTTCTTCCTCTTCGTTGGCACGGCCTTATATTCTTGGAAAGCGAGTATATCATTGAGCAAGGTTCCGCGGTTGTCGGACTTGAAGGCACGGGTATACGCAGGCACTATGCATTGCAAGTCTGCACTGAGATCGTTACTCTGGATGAGTGAACGTAGCCGCTGCCCCATACAGACCTGCTCAAACATCGTCTTCTCGAGTTCGCCTAAGTAATATATTAGGGGACAATAATTGATACGGATAAATGCACTCATCCATGTGGTTATTCGTGTTGACCATTTGGAGGAGGAAGTTCCATCGCTCGAAAACGAAACAGTGCCATGCAACGCTTGGTCCAAAGCCAAGGAAAAATCCGGGGAGGTGGAGAGATGTGTGTTGGTTCGGATTAAGCTGGACACCAGAGAAGAGACGCTCGAGCCCGCGAAGGTATTCGAGCATGTGAAAGGTATACTGCTGGACCCGCTCGCACGTCATGATACGCATAGAGGCCAGCTTGGTCGCCGCGACGAGATGCATAAAGTTTTCTAACATCAGGTGCTCCCGGCTGGCTGCAGGGCGTGGGCCCCACAAATGTACCAACATTATGACAAGGTTGACCAGACAGAAGGTTTGCCAGTCGTCGGCGCCCACTTTACAATGCTTCCTGTCACCAATGTGGTGAGGAGCGCATCCGATCCAAGTCGGAAGGACCATTTTATCCATATCCCCCCATACTTCTTGTAAACGAGCCTTTCCGAGTACAACAGTTTTCCTTCATCCACTTTGAGTCCTCCTGGCCTGTTCAAAATGCTCGTTGTCCGGTACGATCAAGCTACCGGTGCAGTTGGTGATGCCGTCTTTCTCTCGCTTCAAGGCAAGTCAGTATAGGTGCCAGAAGCATGAGAATGACATGAAGATACGTACTTGCTCTACTATACGGTCAATGAGCCGAGCTATTGTTGAGTTCATGAGCCGATTCCGTTCTCGAGTGGCGGTTGCCGCTATCTTCAACTTGCGTACCAGAAGAGCACTGAGAGCCTTCTTGCAGAAGTCGGTGAAATCGTCGCGGTCAGGTGCCCACAAGTAATATTCCTCTACTGTCGCTATGTCTGTGGGATTAACGGCATCTTCAACGAGTTTGGATCCAGGTCGCTCGTTCTCGGGCGGAGGTTGAAGCAGTTCGCCCTCTGGACTGAACCAGCCCTGCTCTACCCGCTAAATAAATGCATACATGTAAGTTATTGAGGGCGTATCATGAGAAAAAGGACTTACATATCTGAGCAGAGCATCAATGTAAGACTTCTTGGAATGACTAGAAACCCTCAGCCCGCAGCGATCGACCAGTGTCTTGAGCACTTCCATCGTCAACGGTTGGATCACGCTTTGAGGAGAGCATTGTACGTGGCGCCAACCGTTTTCTGCGATGTCACGGTCCACAGGCTTCGGGAGGGGGTCACCAAGCGAGCCATCGCCATCTTCAAACTCGACGTCCATGCCCCAGAACTTGCGACAGTGGTGTTTGCAGTTCCCTAAATACAGCGCGTGTATGGTGTCAATGACGGTGAACTTGATGGGATCCCAGTATGGCAACCGGAGAAGCTCGGACCACCGTACGCCGTACTTCTTGAAGACGTTCGCGCGTCCTGCCTCCGTACTCTGGTCCTTCCACTCCGAGGCATGCCGAAGATGGTCCTCGTAAGTCCGCATGCCCCATGATCCCATGTTGAGGTTGCCGATGTCAACGCGCTTGAGGTGACAATAGGGACAGAAGTGCGTGGACGATGCGGCGGCAAAACTGGACATCTGACAAGCTGCGGGCATGTCACAAATAAGGGGGAGGAGGGCTCCGCATGCAAGCCTGCCAGCGTCGGGGAACTTGGGGGTCTGCGTGTAGTGGATACCATCATGCCCAAAATCTAGGAGGTCATTAACAAGGGGTGCTAGAACATTGTTGATCTGATCGAGAGACGGTTCGTGGGGACCCGGGATGATGCCGACAAGGAACATGTTCTCCACCTGGTAGCGGATTTTGGCTGGAAGGTTGAGACATACGAGGTACATTGCGCCGGTGGAAACTTTCTTTCCCGCCTCCTTGAGCTGGAAAGGGTTGAAGCCATCCATGTTGAGGCCAAAGGCCAGTCGATATTCGCCCTTGTCGGTGACAAAGAAGCGCTCCCTGTCAGGGCCTAGAAACGTGTTGAGCTCTACCGCATCCCAGATATCGTGCATGGGGTCCATATCGTTGAGGGGGACGCCACACGTGGATAGGAGAGACTCCTCAATTCCAGGTCGACATAGCAGCTCGCCGACCCATTCCTTCAGATCATGATAGAGAAACTGGCGGACAGGATAAGTGTAAACTTGACCGCGGAGATTTCTCTGCCTTCGGAGTACTCGATTGCAAGGCGACGACTCGTCATTGTCGCAAGGCTTTGCTGTGCAGCGTTCGGGGTAAGAATCAGGTCCGGTGTCTGGGTAACAAGCAAAACACTTGGGGCAGCAGACATATGGTGTGGACGCGGGGAAGAGGCCTAGTCGATTGATCACAGTGCGAGAGTCGAGAGGTACGTTGTCGACTATTTCTTGAGTTCACGGAGTGGATGCACCCGCGAAGTCGAACACCATGTCGAGGATAACTTGAAGCGTGTTGAAAGTAAAGTTACAGTGGGAAAGGGAAAGGCCGCATATCAAATGGAGCACGGCGACCAGGATGCACACAGCACCGATTATGGGTGAGATATCATGCAAGGGGGATTACATGTACTTCTTCGTGTTAACGACATGGCGGTGGGAGAGCGAGGGATCGGGTGGCAGACTGGGGGATGGGGAGGGCGGACTGGAAGAGGGTGGAGAGGTTGCTGCCTGGGTCAATGCTTCGGCTTCGAGCTCCCATGCACGACACTTGAAGACCTGTAATCGCTCCCACTCCGTTTCCAAGGAGAAAAGTAGGTCTGCTTTCGCAATGTCAGCGTCATGCCACATATAAGTGCTGACGCCATCCACGTGAAGGAGGAGTTCAAAGATGGACCTCTCGTATTCCATAAATGTCTCATTGGCGGGCACGTCAATCCGGAGGGCGAGGGCTGAGGGTTCATCTGGGATCGGAAGGGAAGGTTTGTCGATGAAGACAAGGTCGCTCCCATCGATTTCCGGCCTGCGACACGTTTGAAAGGCCAGCGACCATCGTTGCACTGCATCCAGTCCTCGTAGCTGCCGCGAAGTGGGGTTAGGATGTGGGGAATCTGCGGAAGGAGCAGCAGTCGTGTTTGCAGAGAGAGAGGATGGGAACAAGGGTTGCGTTAGGGCTGACACTGAAGAGGGTGGTGACGACGGCGTGACAATCATAGAAGACATCCTCAACAGTGAAGCAGTGATGGCGGAGATGTTGGAGCCCGCCCTGCTCAAAGAAGGATGTGAGGATGTGGAGGTAGAAGCGGGCGGCAGGAAAGTTTTGTCGCGGCACTTCTGGTTCTTGAGACGAGCATCGGCCTTGCAGTGGGCATCGAACTCGTATACTCCAACGTAGCGACCTCTCATCTTCTGTTTTGTCCATGAGTCGACGAACTCGTGCTCTCGGCAGCCACGGCTGATGCATAGGCATAGCCTTCCTACCCGGTGTTTTTGCACCATGAGATAGAGATACCTAGTTTTGACTGAGTCATGAAAAGGGTACTAGACGACACTGTAAGAAACCGACCTAAATCGCGGTGAGAGTGTGAAAGGCTGGTGTTCAATTTGGCGTGGCCGTGGATGTTGAATAGCCTACAAAATTGTGAGAAAGCCGACTGGGGAGCGCGGAGTACTTCGACATACAAGGGTGGCCGACGGATTTCAAGCTTGGACTGCGACCAGTGGGACGACGAGGGAAGAAACAAAGGGAGGCAGCAAGGAAGGCGGTGCAAGTGGGGAGACAGTGGGGAGACGTGGTTCAAGAAACCCCCGGTCTACCGAATGGGCACGCGGATCGATAAAGGTGCAGCTTAAGGTCAGGGTACATTTGCAGCCCTTGTGCAGCCCCACTGCGCGATCTTGGAATCCCGCATTATGCCATTCGTGGGTAAGCTCGGATTCCTTGGAGAACAAAGTCCCCTGGATTTGCAGCATTGGCGGAGAATCTACTTGTGTGAACAGAAAGGGGACTGTCAGACTGAGGTTTGGTCGGATCGCGGAAACATCATACCATCATGCGCATGATGGACCACCATGCAAACAGAAAAATCAACAGCAGGAAGACGTGGTAAGTGCCTTGTAATTTCCAACTCGGAGTCCAACACGTGCTAAAGCGAGCTGGCAGGTATGCAAAGGGAAACCACCGCGGAAGAGAAGGACGTCTTTTTCTAACTCTTCCGTCCGCACGGCCACAGCACTGAGCAAGACGATTTATTTCGTTGTAAATAGAAGATGAATAACAACGAGCTCGATCATACTGCAGATGTCACACCTCTTTACTAGATATGAGACCAAATAATTCCAACACATCTTGTCTCGACAAACTAGTGCTTTGATTCCCATCGCCATTAAGGGCATCATTAGCCATGCCACGCTTGCGCACCTGCAGCTGAATGAGGGCCCTTAGGTTAGAAACGGATCTAGAGTTTTGACAAGACCTACCTGAAGGATCCTCTCCTCAATCGTGTGCCAAACAACAAGCTTATATACATTGACTTCTCGGACTTGTCCAACGCGATAAGCACGATCAATGGCTTGGTCCTGATGGCATGTCTGTGAGTCTCTACACGCATTTCGGATTCACTGCAACAAACCTCCATCACCGGGTTCCACCATAGGTCAGTAAGAATGATGTTGTTACACTCTGTTAAGTTAAGCCCTAGTACAGATACGATGTCATCAAGAAGGTTGCCTGCCAGAGCTTCAGATGCTCACCAACTCCCCCAGCCTTGAAAGAAATCAATATGCAAGTGATTTGGGGGTCTTCGCGAAGCTGTTTCAGACTCGTATCACGTGCCTTCTTGGACATAGTACCGTCGTCTGCGACATGAATAATGGTGTTAATGAGGAACACACCATCGCCGCGCAGGACTCACAGCGAACACATTGGATTCCTTCCGCGGAAAGGCATTCCTCGAGGAAGGTGAGCATAGGAATGAATTGCATAAAAATGATGGTCTTCTCGACCTGTGGACGAGCGCGAATCTCGTGCATGAGCTCAAGTACCTTACAAAGCTTAGTTGAAAGCCCGAGCGGCCCCTGTTCGTCCTCGGACGGACGGCAGCGTCGAATCCACTCCGCCATATCTTGGTCAATAGCTTCGTGAAGACGGCCTGGTTCAAACATCTGAGTCACACGAGCAGCATGGCGTCGGGCGATGGCTTGGAACACTTTGGTCTCTTCTTCGCTGTACGTATAGGAAAATTAGTGCCCTGCCGTGTGACGGGGTGTGTGGTGTCATACCTAGATTTGAAGTAGTCGGTTTCGAGGTTGTTGTCCACTGGGATGGCATTCGCGGTCGCGAGGGAGCGGTGGCAGCACGCTTGGAGGAAAGGGTTAGCTACGAGCTCCAGAGCTAATAAGTGACGCCGAACCTTGACGGAGTCATAAAATGGTGGTAAGAACAGAAGGTACCTCCAACGTATCTCCGGAAAGAGATGCGCTGACGTATCCACTTAGTTTCCTTTCGAGTGTAAGGTAGAAGTCTTGTTCTTGCATATTGAAATCGCAAAGAATGAGCCGGATGTAACGAGCAGGAAGCGTGATGGCATTCTTGCCACGTCTTAGCATGATTTGGCACAATATAACCTTGGAAAGTGATCAGAAGCAACATAAGAGAGATAACGCAACAGCGTACATGCAGGCGAGTCAAAGCAACTTGATCGTTTCTCTGAAGCAGTTTTCCGACCTCCTCCTGAAACACCGAAAGCTTGTTCAGCGGCGCGATTTGTAAGAATTTGAAGTAGGAATACAGCTTGTCGACATCGTTATGACTGCCCTTTCGTCAGTTTCTCATTGTGGCTTTGGAAGATGAAACATACAGTGGAGTTCCAGTAACACACTAACAATGAGAAGCATCGAGCGCGCAACACGCTACAGCGGCCTTCGTCGTGTGCGTTCTGATCCTGTGGGCTTCATCTGTGACGGAGAGTGAGTAGGTTAGGAACTAAAAGGGACATAGGAATGCATACCAAGGACTACCCTCTTCCATGACGTCTGATACAGTGCCTTTTGCGCCACGTGCTCAGACACGAGAACCTCATACGTTGTTATAACAATGTCGGTTGTTTTGAAAACATGAGGGTCTGGAGAGAACCAAACGTTCCCTGTTCAATACAAGACACTTTCGTCAACAACCTATGAACGTACTTTTCATGTGGTTACCTGCGACGTGCTTGCGAACACCATCAGCAATTTAACACATTACGTTTGGGCTTGTTTGAGCTTGTTTTGGAGTTGTCCAACACTCACAACTCGCAAAAACTCACAAAACACCCCAACACCCCAACAGTCCCCCAGGCCATGTCTGGTTGGACAACTGTGACAGAGTTGAGCCAACTAGTGTCCAATTCACCATACATTTGGGTGCAACTTAGGCTCAAGTACATGACAACAACACATTTCAATACTTCTATTTAATTTATATTGCTCATATCCAACCATTTTAATGGGTAAATCAATATCATTATCAATCAGTGGTACATACTACATAAGCTACACAAAGTAGAGAAGGAAAAGTATGATATAGATAATGAAAAGACTATGTAACGGTCACCAGGGTGACGAGGCGGCAACAGCAGGGGTGACAATAGTAGGGGTGACAAGGCAGCAACAGCGGGCGTGACGAGTGATAGCGGGCGTGACGAGTGACAGCGGGCGTGACGAGGCGCCGACGGCACTAGTGATGAGGGTGGCAGGGCAGTGGTGACGAGGGTGGCGATGGCGGTGGCGACGGCAAGAGTGACAAGGAGGCGACAGCAGGGGTGACGATGGCGGAAGTGACGAGGCCGCGACGGTGGCGGTGACGAGGGAGACGGCAGCGGTGATGAGGTAGCGAGCGCGGGAGTGATGAGGTGGCAAGCACGGGAGTGACGAGGCGGCGAGCGCGGGAGTGATGATGTGGCGAGCGCGGCGGGGATGGGGCGGCAAGGGCGGCGGTGACGAAGCGGCAAGGGTGGCGGTGACGAAGCGGCAAAGGGTACGAGGGTAGCATGGCGGCGGTGACACAATGGCGACAGCGGCGGTGACACAATGGCGGCGGTGGCGGTGATAAGGTGGCGATGGCAGCGATGACAGGGCAGCGAGGGGGGCAATGACGGGGAGGCGAGGGGGGCAATGACGAGGCGGCAAGGGGGGCAATGACGAGGCGGCGAGGCGGACAATGGTGGCGACGGCGAGGCGGACAGTGGTGACGACGGTGAGGCAGACGGTGGTGATGACGGTAGTGGTGAAGGAAGGTAAGACACGTTGTGGCAGGGAAATATGAGAAAGGAGAAAGTCTCACGGTCAAACACAGTTTAGGGCTGGCTCAATATCCCTTCTGATCACAATTTGATGCCGGGAAGTGTGATTGATGAATTGCCCCGGAATTGCGGGGAGTTGCCGGGTTTGCCAAACTCGGCCGGGCCTGACAACTGCCATCAACACCCCAACACCGGCAACAAAGCCAAAACCGTCGGCAACACCCCAACAAAAAGTGTGATATTGCTGATGTACCTGCTTCCAGACCAGCGAGGTCGAGTGCGCGTGTGGAATTAAGACCCATACTTGAACTACATCGCTGCCCGTGGATACGGAGTGATACGTGTGGATTATCAAGTCCCCAACACGAAGGTCGAGCGAGCTATGAAGGACGGGTGGTGATGACAGTGATGCCAAGCCACGAATGTCTATCCAGACAGTCGAGTGGGATGTGTCCTTGAAAACCTTGCTATTTTTCTCCAGTAACAGGCCCTGCAAAGAATAGCAGACATTATTGGTAAATATAAGTATACGCAAAGCATGACTGACTGTTTACCTGCGCAGATTGGAGACAAGGTAGTTCACTTTGATCGGCTGCCACAATTGGCTGCAAACCTGAGGCTGGCGAGGGTGACGGACGACGGGAAGTTGTTTTGCTGGGCTCTTCGACACGAGAGAAACGAAGTCGACGGGTACTGGAGGCTTTCTGCAAAAGGTGCGTATCACGTCGGACGTCTACACCAGTCTCGGCGATGGCCTTGTTGACCTGCAAGTCAAGGGATTGGGATTGGGCAGCGGGCGAAACTCGTGATGAACTCACCTCAACGTCCTGTGAGTTTGGTTGCTGATTATGACCACTGACTCCGTCGAGACTTGACGTAGAAGTCGTCGGCAGCGTTACCAGTAAGACAATTGTGGGCTAAAATCATGTAAGCTCATCGCTCCACGTTCCGCGACCTGAATCGCGAGTACTCACTTTCACATCCTCCGACACCTTCACATCCTCCAACACTGCAGCATTCCGCCCCTCTGTGAAGCTGAATACTTCTGCAAGCATAGGTTTGACGGCCTTTCGTTTACTGTGGCAATCCTCGGTGTCCGGAAGCTGAACGATTGTCGTGTTGTGCTTGTAGATGGGAGCGCCCGCCGTCCATACCCATCTTGAGCGTTCATCCATGAGATGTCGTGGAGGACTTCCAGGTGAACAGCTATTTTATGCAGCAATATCTTGCTCCCGTTTTACGTTGAAAATTGATGAGTCTTGTTCCGTTTTTGGATCTTAGCCACCATTGGTGAATGCCCTTTGTTCTTTGTTCCTTTCCCAACCGTCTTTTATCTCGCCCATCACCAGTCCAACAACCTCCATTGAACCCCCATCCTTATATTTTGCCCATTTCCCTGCGCATGTTTCGCTATCATCTTGCCTCAGCACAGAAGCAATATGGCGGAGAGTGAAGAGCTCGTTGAAGAGCTGGACACAGGTCGTAATTCCCCAATCTCGGCAGAAGGTACGTATTTCAAGCATTGGCCGCTATGCCAGATCCATCATCTGACGCCTCTAACCCAGACATGCACCTGGTCGTCTCCGCACTACATGGGGCGGAATTTGTGACACGGGACATGATGGACGCTACGGTCAGAGGAAGTACGTGCCCGAGCCACTGATCATGTTTGACGAGTCCTAACTTCAATTTAGTTTGCAGCAAGCATTGGTCTGACATTTAAGGCATTGAGACTAACCTATTGAGAGCTCAGCAAGATCATGAAATGTTGGCCGAAGAACTTCGTCCGTCTGTCCACCAGCACGAGCAGCTTATCAAGGACTTGCAGACCCAAATTACCCGATGCCGTGAGATCACAGTGTGTTTGCACGTTCCTCTTCCACCACCTACCCAGAGCTCATGACGAGCTCATCAGGATGTCTTGTTCTCAAGAGTATCAACACTCTCAGAAGACGTGCAACAAGTAGAAAATAAGTTAAAGCACCACTTTTGCTTCTTTTGCGACGGCGTGAATCCCGGTGCGTGCTTCTACCTTGAGGACTCAATGTTCTGTCAGTCTAACGTTGATTTTATGTAGATAACGAGGCGGAAGCCCGTGAGGAGTGGGAGAAGTTTGTCTCCAACACTCTCCAAGAGCTACATGAACAAATTGAGCAAATCTCTATGCCTTGTTCTGTATCGCCTTCTCTGGACTCGGACGCGTGTACTCTGGCGGCAGAATTTCAAAGACTTGAGCTTACATCGTCCCAGCAAGCGCTGAGGGTTGATGACGTTCTCGCCGGTCAGTCGGCCATCCACTCTTTTCACATTACAATGCTAACGGCGGTCCAGACGACACATGTCGATCTCGTGTACGATTCCATATCGACCCGCCCCTCCCGGTGTGGTGTTCTCCTCCTGCATTACCGTCGTCATCAAGTCCTCCTTCCTCCCCTTCAGAACCAACATTCGGACATTGCCTTCTGCTGTCATCCCCAGCACCCCTATCTCTGTCCCAGGCCCACCCTCCGTCCCCATCCCCGTCTCAGTCTCCGTCCCCGTCACCGGCTCAGTCCCCGTTCCCATTCCCGTTCCCGTCCCCATCCCCGGCTCAGTTCCCGTCCCCGGCTTCTCCCCCTCCCCCTCCCCCCTCCTCCTCCTCCTCCTCCCCCTCCGCTCTTGTCTTCCCGCCTTTCTCCGTCATTGCCCTCTCACCCCTTACCGCCTCCTCTCCCGGCCACTTCTTCGGCCTTGTCAGCTTCTACAACCCCTCCGAAGTCATCCCCAGACCTTCCTTCCCCGTTGTTCCCCAAATCAGAGGTATCCATGACCTTTACCTCACGGCTATTCCTTTTCCCCTCCGAGTCATTACCATCAGGCCTACAGGAAGTGCTTGAGGCACTGCGCGCGGGGATCCCCCCCTTGATCTCATCCCCCGCGCGGGCTATACTGAATCGACTTGTTCCCATACAGACCCCTCGTATGCGGTACATACAATACATAACCATCGCTGTAGTTCTCTTGTCCTTGTACATCATGAACGTTTGGTCTCATCTCGAGGATAACTTCTCCTAGTTGCATCTCATTTCATGTATACCACGTGTAGATCTACTTCAATCCAACCTTATCGTTTGTCAAGCAATATGACTCAGCAGATGCACGCGACGACCAAACTGAGAGTCTGGGAAACCAAACAAGACTCAAGCTGTGGGTCCGCGTGTGTCCTGAATTCTTCTTCGACACCTACCATTCTCTATCCCCTCGCCATCTTCTTTCTCCCTGTTTACCTTCCGCGGCCACAAATTCACGACGAGGTGGCATGCTGATGTGTCGCCTCCTTTCGCTTCCGCCTCGTGTTGCCTCGTGTTGTGTCGTGTCGCGTAGGTCTAGCGCCGCATGTACAAACAAGGCATACTATTCTTCTTTGGGCACAATAGCAAGGTATGCAAATAGCTGTGCGTGCTATGGCCCTCCTTTTGCTGAACCAAATACAAAGGAAAGACTCACAAGACAAACCCTCGCAAGACAAACCCTCGCAAGACACGCCCTCGCAAGAAACGCCCTCACAAGACACACCCACTTGACTTCCGTGAATAGTATGGACGACCCACCCAAGAAACAGAAACAGAGGGATCGTCGTATGCCTTCTCGCCTTCCTCCCAGAATCCTCTTATTCACTCATTTTTTTTGAAGCGGATGGAGACGAAAACGACAACCCCTCAAAATACCAGAAAACAATGGTCTCACCGCCGAGTCCAACTCCAGCCAAGTGTATTCCATGGTGCGCCCCTTCGTCTCCCCTGTTTTCCCTGAATGACCTGATCGATGTGTCAACAGGCGTAGACTTACTTCAAGTTGGACAGCTGGGGACGTTCCCACTGGAAATATACAGCACGTATGTGACGTGCTAGCCGTTTTCTCCGAGCCCATGCTGACCCGTTCTCCAGATCCAGTTCGCCCCTCTTTCGGTCCTTTTCCCACCGCTGGATCCGAGCCCTGAGCAAGGTGTGATGGGTGAACCGTCAACAGCAGGTCCCGCCGCGCTGAATGGTGGGCCTTCGACATCCAAATCCGGCCAGTCTCCGACCATGAAACTTCCCCAGCGACGCCCTCCTGATTTGCCAACCCGGGACCGAAAGTGATACGCGCCGTATACCACAGATCTTATGCGACAGAAGTGACAGGATCTAGTCAAGCCTCGTTCCCGCCCCAAGATGGACCTTCCGCTTGGTCTCTCGCCCACGTCATCTCACCTCATGGAATATCTCACGGAAGGAGAAATTGCCCTTGAGTCGTCACTTCGTTCACAACAACGGTCACGATTCGACATCGCCAACCAAGAGGACGGTTCATCTGTACCTTCTAACCAACTCGTACTTTATACAGGACCTCGAAGCCGCCCGACCAGTAAGAATCACCTTCCACCGAGTCCTGCACTCTGACCGGAATTTCAGCTTTGGACTCGGGTCATCATCTACAACTGACGTCTCCGCCCGCGTCGCACGATGTGCAGATCAACACGCTGTAAGCTGGTCTCGCGGTGCGTCATCGTCCTATAGCATACTCACACTGATTCTCACTTTGTCGTCTGGTAGAACCTGTAACCCAAGAGCTTGCCTCGGCACTTGCTCCCGACGAGCCTGCCTCCCTCGAGCCCGCTCCTGTCCTTGCGCTCGCTCCCGACGAGCCTGCCGTCCTCGCACTGATCATTCCCGAGCATGCTACTGTCCCTGTCCCCGAAAGTTCTCCTCCCAAGCCCATATCTGCTCAACCTTGTAGTGCAAGCCGTCGTCGTCGTCGCGATCCTAGCCCCAATCAGCCTGTTTCTGCTCGTCTTTTCAGCTCCAGCCGCCGTCGATGTGACCGGAGCCATGACGGGCCCGTACCTGCTCGTCTTCGCAGCTCAAGTCGTCGCCAACGTCAATCAAATTCCCAACAGCAATTCTCTGCGCCTTCTCGCTGCTCGGGTGATTCGTGCGGGAGGTGACCTCATCGTGAATCTTGGTTTGACGAGGACGTGGATATGTTTGAGGACGATCTCCCAAATGTACAGAGAGGCAAACACGGTGACAACGTGAGTTTGTATTCCATTATTTTACCTTCGCACACTAACAGACTCGTTCAGGAATATGCAACAAAGAAGGATGTTGCGGTGTTGGCCTCTAGGATCAACAAACTTCGCGCAGGGGTCGAAGTTACTTATGTGAAGAATCGAGGGCAGACAAAACGAAAAGGCGCTTCCCCCTCTGGCGACTCTGACTCGAGCATGCAAGATGATGAGCTGCAGGAACATTGGAAGAAGGCTGTTCGTCCGGGTCGCAACCCTCGGAAGACCTTGCACGGCTTCATCGAGGGAAGGACTGCGACAAAGCACAGGTCGTTCGAGAATCTCAATCTGCAGGTGAGGATTGTGTATCTCTTCCGCTTCGTATCCTCAGCCCTGTCAACCAGGAAACTATACGTGAAACGGCGTTAGAACTTCTGGACCGCAATGGCGCCAAATGCTCCTTCCCTAGACTGCCTCCGACTGAAGAGGAGCTTGAAGAATATGCTCTGATGGGCAACGGCGGTCCTACCTTGGACGGCTTTATGGACAATGTCCACGGCTCGGCCACCTCAGCGTGGAATCGGCGCTGTGCGGAAATCCTCGCGGAATTCATAGTGGACAACAGTCAGCACCCCATCACGGACCACAAGAAGCTGGCTGGGAAATTTCTGGTGCACATCAAAACGATCAAAAAGCATTACGAGAAAATTCACTTGGAGCAGCCTCCGGAACAAGAGGGTAGAAGCGCAAGGGCCATTCAAAATGCACATCACGGGCGCCACGTAACTGTACGTTATTTTGGCGTGTTGTTCTTTTTCTTTGTACCCACATCATACTATTGCAGACGGCTGTGACCCGCCATCACATTTGTGAATATTTCGACGAGCTCCTGTGTTTCCTTCTAGCCCTACAAGCCATGGGTATCGCAGGCCACAGCGGCAACAAATCGGAACATGTTGGAGGGACAAGACACTACCGCATCGTTAATGACGACTGGCGGGCACCAGAGCTAAGTGCATGGATTTGGCATCTTGACCTGCTGCACTTGTCGACAAAGTTCAACCCAAACGGAGGGGTCGCCAGGGGAAATTGGTGCAGAGTCCGTAAACTGTCGGATAAGGTGGTGAAGGGGAACCCCGTCACCGAACTGCCCAGAAACTTCTCTAACAAAGATTGGCTTGCAACACTCACTCCTCGATGTCGCGCAGAACTCAGAATGAAGCCACCGGTGTCGTTGGAACTATCTGATTCCTTACACTTGTGAGGCTCCCTTTTACCTCCTACGGCATTACAATGTCTTATTCATCTCCAGACGAGCAGCTCGTTACGTTCATATGAACCTTCCAAACCAGAAACCACTACCCAAGGAAGAAGCATCACTCGCGGAGCTTGACGACTGGCTACAGACAGGAGAGGTAAAAATATACATCATCGCCGTCCCCAGAGCCGTGGTGGGAGCAGCAGGAACTTATGTTAGGGAGGTAAATATGCGTTGTCGCCGTCCCCTTGGAGGAGAAGGGGCTCATGTTAGATACTTATGCGCTGAAGACGACTGTAATAAACAATGTTTTGCTGTGACTTCTTTCGAGAAATAGTGATGGCCGCAAAGTGCTTGGCGCTTAGATACGTGTCACCTCTCTTCCGCATTCACTTAACGCTGAACCCTGCCATCAATTTCTCACACCATCTGCCCCTTGAACCCTACCAGCGATTATGCTATGCAAACTCGGTTTTCAGAACGCGGTAGAGTGACGCAAAGCATTATATGGTCGGCAGAACTTCTTGCAAGAGCAACCGTCCTTTATCGACGTGGAAGGAAAGGGTACTATGGTGGTGCGTCTGAAACAGCATCCCAAGCGACGAGCTGGAACTAACTTGATGACTCGTAGGGGAAATCCATGCCTACATCGCTGCAGCCCGCCGCATTGGAGGAGAATGCGCCGTTGTGGCAGGAGGTTGCTGTGATGTGTTCGAGAATGTGCTCCTGCCTCTTAATCCTTGTCCACCCCATCAGCATCACCAGCCTTTTTTCGTTGGATTGGCCGTGGCATTCGCACCCTCTTTCCTGGAAACGCATCCTATCATGTTCACGGTCCCAGTCCTTCACCCCCCCATTTCTCTCCACATCCTCTGCAACGGACCACCAACGAGCCCAATGCAAGGCGGCTTTGTACTCCACACCGGCCGTTGTCATCTTGAAGCCATCGTCAGCAGCTTCAACAAGCCTATCCAGCATCGAGCTCTTATCCAAGACTTCAGTTGTTTGGATGCCGGCGCATTCGTTATCTCCGAATTCACTTCAGGGACCTATTGACCTCAACCGCGTCTCGATGTTCACGTTGCCGGGTGGTTCAGCAGGGTCCTAACGCGCAAATCCCCTCCCCCCTTTCTGTCCGCCTCATCCACGATCACCTTTCCCCCCCTCCCTTCACACTTATGCTAGGCGTTTCATGGCGCCCAGGGGACTATCGGTGTCCACTTCGAATCCCCGGTCTCCGTCACAAACATCACCATCGGCTTAGGACAGGGAGAGAGACTTTGTCGTGTTGCTCCACAACAGCTTACCGTCTGGGGCATTGTGTCCGTGTCTCACCTGCAAGGATTACCGTCATCCTGCCACGAGCGGACGGCCTCGTTTCCCTTTCATAATAATCAGTATATGGATGCTTACCGTCCTGTTTGGCTCGGCGACTGGGTAATGGATGACAGGCCTGAATCGGAGTTCAGCCTCGTCGTTTTGCTTTCCCCTTGCAACACATTAGATGCAATGGTCGTTGAAGTGCGGGATAATGGAGGAGGAAAAGTGACATGTATTCACCATGTGTACACCTACGGTACCCGCTCTATTAATATGTCTTAGTCTAATGTACTATATATAACACTCAAAAAGCTCTACCCATTCAACCTTGCTCTCGCACGGTCTCGTTCGACTTACTGAGCGTGAGCTGTTGGTGACTGTCACTGGTTGTCTGTCAGTGTCTGTCAGTGTCTGTCAATGCTCATTGGTGTCTGTGGACTGTCGGTGCCCGTCGGTGCCCGTCGGTGCCCGTCGGTGCCCGTCGGTGCCCGTCGGTGCCCGTCGGTGCCCGTCGGTGCCCGTCGGTGCCCGTCGGTGCCCGTCGGTGCCCGTCGATGTCCGTTGGTGGCTGTTGTCAGTGTTTTGTTATTGCCTGGGTGTCTGTCAGTGTCAGTTGTTATTGTCCATCGGTGTCCATCGGTGTCTATCAGTGTCCATCAGTGCTCGTTAGTGGCTATTGTCAGTGTCTGTCAGTGCCCATTGTTAGTGCCCATCAGTGTTATTGCCAGTGAGTGCCTGTTAGTGTTTGCCAGTGCCTGTCAGTATCTGTCAATGTTTGTCTGTCGATCCATCTGTGCATCTGTCAATGTTTGTCTGTCAATCCGTCTGTCCATCTGTTCGTCTGTCTGTCTGTCCGTCTGTCTGTCCATCTGTTAAGGACGGTCCTTATCACGTGACAAGCGGCTCAGGCTACAGTACTTGTGTGGATGAGAGGTGGGATCAGGTGATCCGGACGTCTCGGCTATACGAAGTTAGAGGTCGATAAGCGAAGCAGTAAGTCTTCACGGAAGACTTAGGCGAGCTTTCGACTTAGTTACTTTGAGCTCTCTTTAGTATACTAAGAGGAGGTTCTTTGGTTAGAACAGTCCTGTATTTACAAAGAGAACGAGCTGGGGAATAGCTCGCTCGTTGAGCCTCCTTTTATAGGAAAGGAGGTCGAGTAAATATATGTACATTTGGCGACGGTTGTATCAAGTATCTACGGAGACGAACTGTGGCACCGTCGAGGCTATGCCGTTGGGACGGTGACGATCTGTGGCAGCGTCGAGGCTATGCCGTCGAGACGGTGACGATCTGTGGCAGCGTCGTTGAGACGGTTACGAGCTGGGGCACAGTCGTAATCCGTCGTTTAGCGACGTCCTTCCTAGTAAGGCAATGGAAAATGAAGTACCTTGGACAAGTTGTAACACTATCCCCCTCTCTAGAATCTACGTCTCGTAGATTCCTGAATCGAAGCGGTTCTAGTGGGATGTCTTGAACATGCTGTCGATCGCTCGCTTTCCGCCATTGGAGAAGGAATATTGTTGACGCGATGAATGTGAGGATCGTAAGTCCTACGATGATGCTGATGACGGCGATGAGCCAGCGTGGAGTGGGCGTATTGAAAATCGCGAGATCGGGTGATTGTGCTGATTGCATCATGCTTCTGGGTTTGTCGCTTTCTGATGTTCACTCTTTATATCCTTGTCCGGACCTCAACGATAGAATTCTATTCTACCGCTTTACCCACGACTCTACTACTTTCATATCTTCTTTGTCTATTGTGGGAGATCCCAGCCTATGCCCTATCCTCGCCGTCATGACGGGGTCGTCGGGGTCTCTGAACTGGGGTCCATGCCTCTTGAAGACTCCTTTGATGCCGCACCTCCGCTTCGATTCCTGCAGTGCTTCTTCGTCGAGGCTTCTCGGCCTCTTCAGGGCGCGAGCGACGTCCGGACGGCTTAGGAGCTCCGTGACTCGCTTGAGATGACGAAGGAGTTCGTCGTCGCGTGGGTCGGGCGTGGGAGTGCGCGAAGGGACGGGCGAGGGAGGAGGAGTGGTAGGAGGGGTGCAGTCGGTGGTGGAGAGGTTGCGCGAAGAGGAGGCGAGAGTAGACGACATGTTTGGTTGGTTTGGGTGGTGCGAGTGGGTTTGTTAGACGATGTCTGAGCATGTTGTCGTCTTGTGGTTTTCCTTTTATGCTTGCGATTTAGAGGGGCAATGATGTAATCATTGCCGTCAATCGTAAGCGAGGATTCGTACATAATCAAAACTGAGTCGTAAGCAGGCGACGCGTCCGGCGCGTCGCGGAGAGAGTATCAAGCGTTTCGCCTTCCTCATAGCGATAGAAACCGGTATAGTAGAGAAGTCCGAGGAAAATATGCGTGCGAATGAGGGCGCAGTCCGTGATCAGTCCGAGGAGTATCGTAAGGAGAAATCGTAAAGGCGGGATGACGGGAGAAATAGTCCGAGTGCGTATGATGGGTGAGAGTTCGTCCGTACGCTTACCAGGGTTCCGGCCAGTGATCCTTCGACTCTTCCGCTTCCTGCAAGTCCCAATCTTCTTCCTTCCAGAAGAGGTCGTCGACGCGCCAGGAGTGATTGAAGCGCGAGGGGGGTTCTCGCTGAGTGCGGAGCATTGCGTCCTCCCAATACAGCCACTGCTCAGTGGCGTGTTGGGCGGCTTCGTGCGTCAGGCTCTTGCGTCGCGTGAGGAATCCCAGAAGCTGTCTGTGAGCGCGGGCGGTAGCGTCGGTACGTCGGAGGTGGGGGTGGAACATCAGTATTCCTGGACCGTAACTGATATCCGGACGGTCCGGGCGAGGGTGAGGAAGAGGAGTCTGTGGTCGGAGGGGATAGCAGGACCGAGATTGGGGGAAGTGAGGGGGAGCGTTCTTGCGACGGGGGCAATCTCGGCGGAGATGGCCTCGCTTGCCGCATTTCCAGCAGCGTTTCCGCGGCTTCGAGGGAATTGCGTCCCACTCCTCTTGCGTCCACGTGGTCGGTTCGTTGTTCCACTGGTCCGAGGGATTCTCGGCCGTTTCTTCCTTCTCCCTGTCGTCCTTCTCCGATTTGTCCGTCGAGCTGTCCGATTTGTCCGCTGAACTGTCCGACTCGTC
Source organism: Amylostereum areolatum (assembly GCA_012932865.1). Taxonomy (NCBI): domain Eukaryota; kingdom Fungi; phylum Basidiomycota; class Agaricomycetes; order Russulales; family Stereaceae; genus Amylostereum; species Amylostereum areolatum. Next base: position 3,723 of record SAXG01000159.1, on the reverse strand, counting down.
CGTTAGGTTGAGTTCCTGTCTCCGGCGAGCACGATCTTCCATCATCCGATCGACTATCTTTTTGAGTTCCTTGAAGTTCTCCCTCACCCGATGCATCGGGGAGTCCGAACTCTCTGATCCGCTTGAATGGTCTTCCGTCGGGCTCGGCAGAATCATGTTTACGTCGCTGTGCGGTGATTCGGGGATCCTGGGTGACGGGATCTCGAGCGTGGTCGGGGTGCGGGCGGAGGAATGAGGGATAGGGAGCGGGGTTTCCGTGCCACAGCATGGGAGCGTCGCTAGCAGATAGCGGGAATGGAGTTGGCGGTCTAGGCATTGTGGGCAGCCGAGGAGATGTCCCAGGTATTGGTCGCGGATCGCTGGTCTGTTGTCTGGGCTCTGGGGGAGCCATGGGCTGTCTGGATAGCTCTCTTGGCAGGGGCTGTCCGAACTGCTCTCCGGGTAATCCGTTTCTAGCGACGGGAGGCTGGACGGGGTTGATCTGGGTGATGCCGGGGATGGGTAAGGATCCTGGTGGCGTGGGGGCGGTGACGGGTCGTGGAGGGGCGTTAGGAAGGAACGGGGGTCTGGTGAGGGCGGATGCGATGGGATCGGGTCGAACAGTATAGCCCGGGGAGATGTGATGTCCATGGAAGATGAGGTCAATGTCGGGGCCTTCGCGTGACGACATATGGGGAACTCCGGTAGTTTCCATTCGTCTTCGGAGGATTTCTCCTTCGTAGGCTGCGTGGAAGGTGTGTCTTTCCCAGTTGAGCCAGTTGACTCGTAGTCCGACTTCAGGAAGGAATCTCCGGAGCTCTGCGACGTTGAGTACAGCTGTTGCGCTAGCTTCCGGAATCGTCGAAGAAGTTTGACCTCTCGTTCCTCCATCTCGGTCGAGAGCGTCAGGTACCTCAGGTCCAGTTGGTGGAGTTCTTCGTCGAGCATCTTGTTGTGGTCCTTCAGGATGCCCTGGACGTCGGCCGACTCCCTCCTGAGGTCGTCGATCCTCTGTCTGGCCTGCTCGATCCCTACTCCAACTATCATGTGGGCTATTTGATTCTCGAGTATAAGGGATTCGGGTGTTGGGGCTTCCGTGGCTCCGGGCCACGGGGATTGCGTTAGCACCTGTGAAGAATTCGGGTGCTTCAGTTAGGGTTCTTCTGTGTGCTTCCAATCGGCTTACCCCCTGTTCTTCCGTCTGGTCCTGACCTAGACGGAGGAGGTACTGACTTAATTGCGAAGATTGCTGCCGATCGAGCGATGAAGCAGTCTCCACAGAGAGTGCGTTCCTGTTGGGTGTGGTGTGCTTTGTTGCAGACGAGGCGGATGCGTTCGACATTGTTGGGTGAGGCGGTCTGATTGGTAGAGGAGATGCTGGTTGCGTTCGGGGTGGTGGACATTGGTGATCTGTCTTGTTGAACCTGTAGGGTTTTTATCCCCCCTTTGTTGGCAGTGCATTCGCCTGAATGCCGTTGAGTCTCACTAATGTCTCACTCTCGTCTTGCGTTTCTTTCGTCTTGTTGGTCTTCGTTCTCGTTGCATTGCATCGGTTTCGTCATGATCAGTGGTTTCTGTGTTGGTATCTTTGATTGGCTGTGGTGGCAACTTCGGTGCCTTGGGGTTATTCCGATGGAACTCTGCGATCGCATCTTTTGATCCCTCGAGATTAGATGCTGGTTCCCATGTGTTACCGGAGTCTGGGTATCCTTTCCATTTTACGAAATAATGTAATGGTTCGGAATATCGTTTGTCCAATTTTGAGGCTACTATTGTTTCTAGTTCGTAGAGTTCTTCATCGTTTACTAGTTCCGGAGGTGGTCTTTCGTAAGCTTCGCCGTATTGTTCTGTCTCTTTGAACGGAATCAATAATGCTGCGTGGAATACCGGGTGTATTTTCCACTTCGCGGTAGTTCTAGCGAGAGGCGATAGGTTACCGGTCCTATAACCTTTTCAATTTTGAACGGGCCGAATCGTTTGGTGGCTAGTTTGGTTTTCGGGTATACCGTGTTAAGGTTTTTTCCGTCTAACCATACTTGGTCGCCTTGTTTGAGTTGATCTCTTAGCGTGAAGGTTTGGTCATGCTGCATCTTATCATTAGCCGCTATTTCTAGGCTTGCTCTGCGTTGTCCCACGCGTTCTTAAAGTTCTTTATTCTTTCTTCGGCTGTCGGTATTCGTGGATTGGTTGGTATTGCCGGGTAAAAACTGGTTGATACCGTGTAGGAGTTGAATGGGGAAGTTTTCGTGGCAGAATGTTGTCGTATATTGTGTGCGAATTCTGCTTTTGGCAAAAGTTTTGCCCAATTCGTTTGGTCTCCATTGCAAAAACGCCCGAAGATATTGTTCTAATTCCTGATTCACCCTTTCTGTCTCGCCGTCTGTTTGGGGGTGATACGCTGTACTGAGCGACGAGGTGGACTCCGAGACTTTCGCATATGGATTGGAATACTTTGGATGCGAATGAGGGCCTCTGTCCGATATCATCTTTTCCATAGTCCAAATCGTCTGTAAAAGTGTCGATCAGAAGATCAGTGTTTCTTCTGCGTTGATCGTCTTTAGGCACGGCGTGAATACTGCGGTTTTGGTAACCAATGTCGACGACTACGTTGATCGAATCGATCCATTGGAGATCGGAAGGTCCGTAATGAAATCCGATGTGATTGTTTCCATGGTCGTTCTGGTATTTCCGTAGGTTGAATGGATGTTCGCCGGATGGGGACATTTTTTGTTGACTGGCAATAGGGACATCCTTGAACAAACCTTTTCGAAGGAAATCATCTTTGGCCACAAAGGTCTTTGTACTAGCTCCAGGGTTTCATTTCGCCGGATGTCCAATCGTTTCTAGATCATGATGCGACTTAGGATATGCGGTTGAGTTCGAGATTCGGGTACATAGATCTTTCCTTTCTGATGATCAGATCGTTCTCGAAGTTCCAATCTTCGATTCCTTTTGCGAGGGGTGCGTGGCCCGATCTTTGATCGTATTCTAACGCCGTCCAAACTTCATCATCTAGGTGTGGAAGTGTCTTAGTTCTTTGAGAAGTCTTTTCTCCCGACTGCTTCGAACTGTTTCCTTTCCGGTGGCTCTGGCCCTGAAAACCGAAGGTGAGCGGATGCGGTCCGTCGTTGTCTGGGAATATCTTCCTATGTATTCTGTTCATTTCTAGAAAGTCCGTCTGCCTTTGTTTAGACTTCCTGTTGTGTACCAAGTGTAGTCCGAAAAGGACAAGATATAAGCTCACTCGTGCCTCGCCGTCGATGAGTTTCTGCGCTTTAGTGAAATATTAGATTGTTTCATGATCTTTCCAGATTTCGACTTGGTAGTGCGCCCTTTCGAGGATAGTGTCGCCATTGTTTCTAGGCTTTTACTTACCCCTAAGAGTTCTTTGTCGTATATCTCGTAATTCTGTCCGCCGGGAAAGATAGTGATTTGGAAGGTACGCGAACTGGGTGCAATATTTCCGATTTCATCTGGTTGCGATAGGATGCTCCGTACGCAAAAATCGGATGCGTCGCTCTCTATGCGGAATGGTTTGTTTTCACGGGCAGATTAAGTTTGGGGACGATGTGAATTTAGTTCAGTCTTTCAGAAGGTACGTTCACATTGGCCGCCAGTTTCCATTCGTGGTCCTTCTTTGTTGAGTTGCGAACAGGGTATGGCGATCTTAGAATAGTCTTTGATGAAGCGGTCGATAGAAAGTTCTCAAAAGCCGGGACGATTGGACTTCTTGTACCTTCTTGG
>SAXG01000158.1:0-34222 GCA_012932865.1 Amylostereum areolatum | reverse complement strand
ATGTCCTCCGCCCCCCACGCCCGCCCCAACGTCTTCGCCCGCTTCCCGCCCTACCTCTCGCGCTGGTTCGGATACCGTGCCACGCCCCCGCCTAAGAGACCGGAGTACGTCGTGTGGTTCTGGTCCTGGATCGGCGCCTTCTGTGGGCTGTCCGTCATCATGGCCGTTTTCGGCCAGGCGCAATACTTCCTCGACCGCCACGTCCCGCTCCTCGTCGCCAGCTACGTGCGTTGCCCATCTCTTACCCCCTCGTCTCACTTCACTGACTTTGCGCTTAGGGTGCGTCGGCGGTGCTCATCTACGGCGCGATCGATGCCCCGCTCGCTCAGCCTCGCGCCCTCGTCGGCGGGCACGCTATCGGCGCCGTTCTCGGTGTCTGTATCACGAAGCTCTTCCACCTTCTCCCGCCCGCCCGCTTCGCCTCTCTCCGCTGGCTCTCCGCCTCCATCTCCTGTGCGACCACGATCGTCGCGATGCAAATAACCGGCACGACCCATCCGCCCGCGGGCGCGACCGCCGTGCTTCCCTCCGTCGACGACGCGTTCACGGAGCTTGGGTGGTACTTTATTCCCGTGGTGTTGCTGTCGAGTGCGCTCGCGCTCGCAGTGGCGTTGCTGGTGAATAATGTGCAGAGGCGGTATCCGGCGTTTTGGATCGAGGCGGCGAAGCCGGGGTCGGTGGTGGTACAGGAGGAGAAGGAGAGGCTTGGGTCGGAAGCGGATACGGTGGCGGGGGATTCGCGAATGGGAAAGACCCCGGCAGAGGAGAATATCGATCCATCGGAGGCCGTTTGAGGTGCAGGGGATATAAGGTGTACGTTTGTCCGTCGTCCGCTTCGCATCTCTTGAGTACGGTGCTCACGACTTGGGGGATGATCTCTGCATCCTCCTTTCTACGCTATTTACCAACGATAATGGAGATATGATGCACCCCGACATCCCAGGAAACTTCCTCGTTTCATGCTCGTTCTATCGCCCGCCACCTAAGCGTATATGGCAGACTCGGAAAGGCACTCGCCAGAGACAACTACGAACATGCTGAAGTTGAATCAGTAGTACCCTTCTCTACTATGGCGCAAAACGGAAACCGAGTCCCTCAGCAGCTTCCACATATGTGTCTCGTCCGCAATCCCAACCACTGTCTCTGCTTCGCCTTTCAAAGAAACACCTTGGACCACGTCCCGCGGCACACTCATGGGAATCTGCAGCTCGCGCACCGGGCAACCAGCCCTTTTGCGCGCGTCCAAGTATTCGGCGAGCTCGGCGTAGTTGGGTTTGGTTTTGATTTTACAGGGGACGACGCACAGCGTGTCCAGGTAAGGAAGAAGGAAATTTGCTGGGGAAGAGGGAGAACCGGAGTCGCCGCCTTTGAGGATTTCCACGAGGAGCGCGAGGGTTTGCTCCGACGTGTGCAGGCGTTGGACCTTCGACGCGCAAGCAAGCAGCTCGCGTTCGAATGCGTTTTGAAGGCAGAATCGCCGCGGGGAAAGTCGAGAGAGAGGTCCAACACCTCGTCGACCGATATCCCGAGATCGTCCATCTCAAGGTCGAAATACTCTCCCGAGAAATCCTCCGAGACTCGGTCCGAAGAGATGCGGATGTCGTCGTCTGGAATGGGCTCCCAAGATGTGGATGACGGAGGAGAGGGCCAGCGCGTTCGACGCACGCCAATAGTGAGAGTCATTTGAGTGAACTCGCGGTCTTCCCGACGATCTTCCTCCTTCATCACCGAAAGTGCAGCGGGGGGGAATGCGCCTAGGTGACAATCGGAGGACGCTTTCCACACATCTTCCAGGTAAATGGATTCGACGGCGCATTCCCGCACATCTATCGTGATGCGTGTACGGTCTTGGCGAGCGATACTCTTCGCGAACTTGAACCCTTCATCGGCATTCTTCCTTTCGGTGATGTGGAGGGACAACAGGGATGTAGGAAGAACTACGAGTGATGTAGCGGTGTAGAAGCGGAGGTGTTGGATGCTCATGCTTTCGACACGGGAAAGCTGTCGAAAAAGGTCATTTATTTCCTCGAGGGACAAAAGATGATAGTGGGGGTAGAATGAGAGCGAAAGATGGCTCAGTTGGGAAAATACGGTGCTATCCCATGGTATGACACAGTTGTGGATTCTGAGGGAGGAAAGTCGAGGGAAGAGTGTGTCAAGGTCGCCGACAATCCGAATGCGGTACGAGCCGCTCTTATTCGTCAGTCGGAGACTTTCGAGAGACGGGAGGGGACGTTCTAGAGTTGGGCAAGTTTCATCGCCAATTTCAGCGTGCATGAAACGAATACGGTTGGGCTGGATGCCGTCGACGTCGCATATGCCCCGCACATATGCGTCTTTGTGCTTGGCCGACTCGGAGTAACAGTAATACACCGAGAGCGGCATGGACCCGGCTCTGTTCGCAGTTTCTTGTGCGAATTGGCGTGTCATTGGAGGAAATAGGACGTCGGTCCAAAGGCATTGCGTATGCATAGACACCTTTTGTCAAAGTCTATCAGGGTATCGCCCTACGCGAACTGGTTGCAGACTACGCACCTCACGCCAGTGATGGCAAACCTGAGCGACAGAAAGCCAGTGCCTAGGACCTGTATCATCCTGATCCATGAATCGCTCGGAAATGTCGTCTTCATGAGCTGCTAGGAAGATAGCGACCAAGATCTCGGTAGGTAGGCGGGATACAGCGGGTTTGCAGTCGTTGCGGAAGCGCTTCACTTGAGCCAGTAGGTCCTCCAATGCGTCAATCTCGTCCTCGACTTCTTCTGACAGATGAAACGAACGGTTGAAAAGCAGTCGAGCGCGCGCATTCTTCATCCAGAATTTCTTGCGCGAAGGCCAACTGCGACACTGGTCAGTTATGTGTACACTGTAAGGCTGTCGAATCAAGTGTGCTGGCATGATGTACCTCGTAGGGTCTCTCATCACTGAATGATGTTCTGTACTCCTTGAAATGAAGGTATGCGGTCTTCAGATGAGATCAAGATGAGATGAAACGCGACGTGCGACGGCAAGGACGTAGGTTTGTTGTGAGTGATTAGGAAGAGACCGATGAAGAGATGGCAGAAGACTGAAGAGACCGCGGATCACGTGTAGAGTACAACCCCGATTCCTGTGTTTTCCAACCTGTCAATGTATCATGTATGTATGTATGTCGTGTGTACCGAGCCGAGTACTAATCAATAATGCCGTTCCCTGCTGTAACGCACGACAGAAACCGAATCCTTCAGCAACATCCACATACAGGTCTCCTCCGAGGTCTCCGCCGCATCTGCGCTCCCATTCGAAGGCACACCCTCGACCGACGCCTCATTTGGCGCGTCCACGGGAACCTGTAACTCTCGCACTGGATGGCCTGCCCGCTTTCGTGCGTCCAAATATTAGGCGAGGTCGGTGTAGTCTGGTTTGGCAGGCATCTCACTGCATGTATTAGGTACAATGCATAACGTGTCGAGTTGAGGAAGAAGGATGCTTTGGGCGGATGAAATCGAGTCGGGTGGTAAGGGAGGGGAACCTGGCTTGTCGTTCTTCAATATGTCCAGGAGCCGTGTAAAGGAGGCTTCTGAGGTATGAAGGCGTCGGACCTTTGAGGCGCGCGCAAGGATCTCGCATTCGAATCGGTTATCCGCGAGGCCGGAAGAGAGCTCGAGGAAAAGGTCCAGGACCTTGTTGAATGGCACCCCGAGATCGTCAACACTAAGCTCAGGAGGATCCTCGGGGGCTGCGCCAAATACATCCCACGCGATACGAATGTCGTCGTCAGGAACAGGCTCCCAAGACGTGGCCGACGCGGGGGCGGGCCATGGCGTCCGCCGCGCTGCCAACCGTGACGGTGATTTGGTCGGACTCGCGATCACTCCGACACTCTGCCCGCACGACCACGGAGAGCGCTACAGGCGAGCCGAGATAGTGATGGAAGGACGTCGCCAGCTCTGGTTTGAATTCGGCGTAGATCTCGGTGCACTCCCGCATGTCTGCCGTCATTCGTGTGCCGTCTTGGCAAGAAACAGCCTTGAGGAAGTCGAACAATAATTTGGGGTCCTCCTGGTGGATGATATTCAAGGTGGATAAGGACGCCGGGAGGATGATAGGGTGTGGTGAATTGGGATGTCTGCGGCGGCATTTGGGGAAGAAATGCTTGAGGTTCATGCTGTTGATATGGGAAAGCCGCTGGTAGAAGGCATTGATATCGACGGCGCTGATATCGGGAGCTTGACACGGGCTAAAACTGAGTGAAAGATGGGTGATCTGTGCGAATATCGAGCTGTCCCAAAGTGGTATGCAGTTGTGAATGATGAGAGTGGAAAGGCGAGGGAATTTCAGGATAAGCCTGGGGGGAATAACGTAGTGGGGGAACGACGGGATTGTGATACCGAGCGTCTCGAGTGCTGGCAGGGGACGCTCAACAGCGTCGCGCATGAACCTGTCGATTGCTATGTCCAGGGTTCGAATGCGATCACATTGGATACTATACATGTATGCACCATCCCGGTTGCGCGCGGCCGTGTTCTTGTTCGAGTGACGACAGTAGACTGAGAGCGGCAACGAACCAGCCCTGTCCATAGTGTTCTTGAGCCACCTGCTCGACATAGGTGGGAGAATAAGATGGGTCCAAAGTGTGTGAGAGTGCAGAGAGACCTTCGTTGGCATTGTTCAGTGTAACGTCCTGGTACGTGCAGTGATGATAGACCATGCGTACCTCACGTCATTCGTGGCAAACCTGGCTTACGGCGATCCAGGAGTTCAGGAGACTGCGACGCTTGAGTTCGAACTCGTAACACTCTTCGGTGTCTTCATTGCGAGCAGCGCGGAAGATTTCTGCTAGGAGTTCGGGAGGTAGGCGGGACACGGGGGGTATGTTGTTTCGGTGATGTTTTATTTGGAGTAGCATGTTCTCGATCGCCTCAATTTCATCGTCAATCTCATCCAATCGGTGAAAAGTTCGGTCAAAGAGCATTTGTGAGTGTGCGCTGCTCAGCCAGAACTCCTTTCGTGATGGCCAGCTGCATGCTCGTCAATATGCTGACATTCAACGTCATGGGACCTCTGATAGCAATATATACCTTGCAGGATCCCTCATCGAGCTCCCGTTAAGCCTTTAGGGGGAGAAGCAATGATTTCGTATCTGGCCACCGAAATGATGCAATGCGTGGTGATGAAGGTACTTGGAGGGTGCAGAGTTGGGGGAGAGGACTGACCGTCAGTATTAGTGGCTGCCGAGCCACAGTGGCGGACAAAAATGTGAAACCGGTTCTAGGGTTAGGTTTACATTACCCAATCTCTACCATCTCCTGAGTCCTGCTCCTTTACGAGAATCACGACAGAGTGCCACCGCTTGTATATCCACACTCTGTTTCGGAAAGGGCGGTTTTCTCGGTTTAATCATTTAGAGTACATCGTAGGCTGACCGGAAAGAACGACGAGGTTTGTATATGAGGCCAGGCTCCTTGAGCCTACGTAGGCGTAGCAGGGTCTTGATTACGAACCTTGGGTTTTCTTGGTGTTACATGCAGCTTTGAACCTACGCTTCAATATGATGTTTCGTTTTGAAGAGGAGCTGGGAAGTATTCTGTGTAAGCGTAATGTCTGCTATAAGCAGACTAATCGTCTGGGAACAAGCTGGCAGCGCTTGTTGCCGTCGTCACAGCGACTAGACATAAGCAACCTGTCAGCGCTTCAGCCAGTGCCGTGCCAGAACCAGGAATCATTTCATGTCAATGACACTAGATCTGCTTTTTCCTTCTGTAAGATCAACATGACATTCACTGCTTGAGGCAAGTATATTAAGTGACACTTCATGTCATGAACGGTCTATAATTTTTTTTTTTACTTTACATCGGTTACACGCTTTAGGACTTATTGGCTTATCACCAGTCCGGCTCCACTTCGGCCCGGACCCGGTTCATCTATATCCCACCCGGGCCCACGTGACTCATCTCGGCCCGGGTCTGACTCCTTTCCCCCGACTCATGCTGTACAGTACTGACTCATGCTGTGCTCTTTTACATACGACTGCTTACTTATACTTGGTCTGCTTACTGATCGCCGTGTATTGGTTGCTTACCTAAGTCTCTCTCCTCTCATGTATATAAGGCTCCCTCTCGCTGTACATATTCCCTATCTCGAGCTAGTCAATTCTACCGACTTTGCTTGCTTTCCCTCGTCTGTCGCCGTGTCTGATCGGCTCCCCTCTGTCGTCCTCTTCCTCTGTCAGCTTTGTCGTAACTTGGTGCTGTCGCACTAGTCGTTGCTGACATAAGCTCGAGATCTGTTTACTCTTGCACCACCCTACGACCGTCCCTACAGTACTGTAGCGTAGTAGTAGTAGTACCCGTCTGGTACTGACCTTGTTCTTCCCCCGTGCCGCCCTAGACCATTGCCCCCAGAGTACGCGACTCGTTACCCTGACATTGTGGTCGTGCAGCACGTATACCGGTGCCGGCTTGACGTTTCCTCGAAACGTTACACCTACTCGAGACTCTCCAATACCAGGAGTTGAAAGCTCAGAGGTGACAGTAGAAGGTGCATCCTTTGGTGTAGGAAACGAGTAAAAGCGGCAAAAGGAAAGCGGTTTAGGAAGTCTTTGGGCTCGTGTCCCCTAGACGAAGAGACAGCCAACAGGTCGAGAAGACTGAGGCAGACCGTCTTGCGATCTCATAACAGAACCACCTTCCCTCGACAAAATCTTCCCTTGCCGCACAGAGTAACCATTTCGACTGGGGGCTCGTGCATGGAAGATTGGCGCTCGCAAGTACAAGAATTCATCCCCATCAGCCACGACGCTATCATCTCCCTCATCAACGAATCTAAAGACCCTTGGGCCTGGCACAATTGGAAGGTCGCCCTCGGCGTAGAAGAACTTGAAGACTCCGTCATAGACATCCACTTCTATCGCCTCAAAATAAGCGAACAAGGAAACGGAAACCTCTACGTCTACTCCTGCCCATACGTCACCTACCGCTACAAACTCGAGCAACCCCCAAAGTCCTTCTACGCGCCCAACGAGAAAATACCAGTGGACACTCGACACACCCACCGCCTCCTTACACCAGGCAACACCCCCAGCCCCACACCAGAGCCAGAGGTCATCGACCTCACCCAGCCAGAGGTCATCGACCTCACCCACTTATAAACAATTCCCTCGTTTGGACTCAACGGCTCCGACTCCAGTTCTGACTCCGACACCGACGTTGAGGACGAAAACTGCTACATATATCCCCTCCCTCTAGGCTTCACTGAACAAGGAAACGACTTCTTTGTCCAACTCGGAGACACCACTGTCGAAGTCGCCTTCGTAGCAACCCAAACAAGTGGCATCAGTTGGTACTTCGCCAACGAAAGCCAAGACGACCTCACTGAAGCCGACTTCTACCTCATCGCCGCCTCCGCCCTACCACCCGTCACCAACGAAGACTTCTCCGACCTCGACGAACCAATCATGGCTGCCCAGTGGGTCCGCACCGACCCCCAACCCCCTCTCCCCGCCGAACTTACCAACTGCACCGAAATTGGGGGAAGATGGAACATCGTCATCGGCCAAACGGGCTCTCCCATCCAACACATGAATAATGGCACCGACAATGCATGGCTCATGGAAGTAAATGGCCAATGGGTCGCCATCCCTGCCGTACTTGTTGCTGCCCTTAACCTGCCACCCCCCACCGTCAACGTCACCGCCCCCCCCATCACCGTCAACCCCCCTGCGGTCACTGTTAGCGCCCCAGCAGCAGCAGCCGCCAGACCCCCTCGAAAGAAGGTCCACGCGAAAACTCCTGAAGGCTTCTCTGGGAAACGAGAGGACTTCAACGACTGGATGCGGTCATGCGAGGAGTACATGCGAGCCGCCGAGGATGACCTCGTGACGGACAAGGACAAAGTACTCTTCATCCTCACCTACATGACAGGGGAGGCAGCACGCACCTGGAAGGCCAAGTACGAAGATGCGCACCTAGCCAATGGAGCCATGGTCGCCTGGGTGGACTTCCACAAGGCACTCAAAAGCGCATTCACCGATGTCAATGAGCAGCACCGTGCCGCAGGTCGAACTGGACGGGTTCAAACAGACAAAGGGTACCACCGCCCATGAATACTTTGCCAGGTTTGAACAACTGGCAAGGAAGGCTGGGTACTCCACGGCGCAGGACCCCATCCACCTCATGCAGCTGCTTAAGCACAACATCTACTACCGGACCATCGACTCCATCTATGACAGCGGTCACGGTCACGTCCCTCAGAAATATGAGGACCTCAAGGAGCGCATCATTCTGATTGATGGACTGCGACAGGAGCGGGAGGACCTGAAAACTCAACGCAGCGGCCCCGCTGCAGAACCAAAAACCCAAAGGACAAGGGTCGTCCAATGGGCAGCAAGGGGGACAGGTCCCATGGCGCCGCGGCGGAACCGGCACGGTACACGGTGGCAAAGGACAGCCGATGGACGTCAACCGTGTCGACATTAAGGGCCGATGCTTCCGCTGTGGACAGAATGGCCACCAGGTGCGGGACTGCAGGGTGGATGTGAAGAACATCCGAGACATGTGGGGGAGGGACCGGTACACGGAACCACCAAAGCGGGAGGCTCGAGCACAGGCGTTCGAGACGCCCACCGCCTGGGCTAGGAGCCTGTCGGCCGAAGATCGGAAAAGCGTGATGGACGCGCTTCAAGCTCAGCCGAAGGTGGAAGAGAAGAAGGAGGGTTTTTGAGGGGGCTGACGATGTACACGGCATCTGAAGCCCAAGTTTCTGTTTCTCGCTCGTCTGGTTTTGTTGCGCCTCGGTGGCCTGGTTCTCGTTTACATATGCGCATTGTTGATTCGGACTGTACTACTACGGGGGATATCCCCATTATGACTTCTCTTACGGACTCTATCGGTACGGGCACGCGTCCCGTTGTTATTTTAGATACTCAGGCTTCGATTTGTGAGCCTTCGGCTTTGGATACGGCATTGGTTTTCGGCTTCAGTTTTGGATACGGCTTTGGATACGGACTCGGTTTTGGATATGGACCCTGTGAAGTCAGGGACAACGCCGTGCGATGGAAGGGGCACGGCACCCAAATCATGTTATATGACACCTGGAACGGCTCAATGGACACTTCGTTGCTTAAGGGAGGACAAACCCGAAAGTGTGATTGCAATCCTTCGCATCTGGACACACCATCGACGTCGTGACGAGGCTACTTATGAAGCCATCAAGGAGATAACTGGCATGGAAGACAAATTAGCATGCCAAGCTCTACTAGAGCTCACCACTCCCATGCAGTTCATACGCTCCTCCAGCGCCAAGGAACAAACGGTCATTCCCACACAACTTGTGGTAGATTCCAAGCGCATTGTCAAAGCTCTCGCACTCCTGGACAGTGGTTGCACTGGCTCGTGTATCAACACGAAGTTTGTGCAGGAAAATCACATCCCCACGCGACGGACTGCTCGCCCAATCCCAGTACAAAATGCAGACGGCACTCTCAACGCAGGAGGTCCCATCACGGAATATGTCACACTTCGCCTAAATATTCAAGACCATGAAGAAAACATTGACCTGGCGGTCTCCAATCTAGGAGATATGGACCTTTTCATTGGACATGAGTGGCTGAAGAAGCATAACCCTCACATCGACTGGAAATCCGGGTCAATTGACTTCGACCGATGCCCTATCAGCTGCTCTTGTCCCCCTCCCCTCCTCAATATCGATGATGATGAAGACGAGGAGGAAGAGCCAGTCCACATGGAAAAAGACGAGCAGCTGTTTGCTTTCGACTGGGATGGTTACAAAGCGAGATACCACATCCGGACCCATGCATCGGACATTGCAATTGAAGAGCACGCTAAGAAAAAGGAACAGACCTTCTCTGAGCGAGTCCCAACGGCGTACCACGAATTCAAGGACATCTTTGACAAAGACGACTTCGACAAGCTCCCTGAGCGACACCCATGGGACCACGCCATTGAGCTCACTCCTAACTTCAAACCGGTCGATTGCAAAGTTTACCCCCTCACATTGGACGAGCAGAAGCAACTGGACGCCTTTTTGGAAGAGAACCTGAGATCTGGCCGGATCCAACCGTCCAAATCACCCATGGCCTCCCCATTCTTCTTCATCAAGAAAAAAGACGGCTCGTTACGCCCTGTGCAAGACTATCGAAAGCTCAATGAAATGACAATAAAGAACCGTTACCCGCTCCCACTCATCCAAGAGTTGGTTGATAAGCTTAAGGGAGCACGGCACTTTACCAAGCTCGATGTCCGATAGGGGTACAACAATGTTCGGATTAAAGAAGGGGACGAATGGAAAGCTGCGTTCTGCACGAACAAAGGTCTCTACGAGCCTACAGTCATGTTCTTCGGACTCACCAACTCCCCATCTACGTTCCAAGCCATGATGAATGACCTGTTCAAAGACTTGATCCACCAAGGAGTCATGGTCGTCTATTTGGACGACATCCTCATCTTCACACATACGCTAGAAGAACGTTGTCGGATAGTCAAGGAGGTCCTTTGGATCCTGCGAGAAAACAAACTCTATCTGAAGCCAGAAAAGTGCGAGTTTGAGAAGGCAGAAATCGAATACCTGGGCATGATTGTCGGCGGAGGAAGGGTTCGCATGGATCCAGCAAAAGTCGCGGCAATCATCAATTGGCCAGCCCCCAAAACGAAGAAACAACTTCAATCGTTTTTGGGCTTTTGCAACTTCTACTGTCGCTTTATCAAGGACTTCAGCGGCATTGCTCACCCAATGACTAAACTCACTGGGAAGACGGAATGGGTCTGGGACACCCCACAGTAGGAGGCTTTTGAGGAACTCAAGCGATGTATAACATCGCAGCCAGTTCTAGCAATCCCTACAGACGATGGGCAGTTCCGTGTCGAGGCGGACTCCTCTGACTATGCCACGGGCGCGGTACTTTCGCAACAACAGGACAATGGCAAATGGCACCCGGTCGCCTTCCTCTCAAAGTCCCTCAGCGAAGCTGAGAGGAACTATGAGATTTATGACAAGGAATTACTGGCTATCATGACGGCGCTAGAGGAATGGAGACAATACCTCATGGGGGCACAACAGGAGTTTGAAATCTGGTCGGATCATCGCAATCTCACGTACTTCCGCAAGGCGCAGAAGCTAAATCGGAGACAAGCACGATGGTCAACGGAGCTACAAGAGTATCATTGTACGCTACTCCACAAGCCTGGCAAAACAATGGGTAAACCCGATGCTATTTCCCGACTAGCGGGCCTTGAGAAGGGGGAGAAAGACAATGAAAACATTGTCCTCCTGAAACCAGAACTCTTTTGCGCCCTCAACCATGCAGGAATCGTAACCAACAGACCTGACAATGCCTTCATTGAGCGGATTCAGGAGGCTACCTTACTCCGAGACCATGCAGTAGAACGCGCCTTAGCACTCAAAGTAAAGGGATGGCTGGAACATGCAGATGGAACGGTCACCTGGCAACACAGACTCTATGTCCCAAGAGACAAAGGACTCCGTGCAGACATCATCCAGGCTCATCATGACGGCCCGCTTGTCGGTCATCCAGGACGATACAAGACCCACGAGCTCATCACGCGCAACTACTGGTGGCCTGCCATTAGAGATGACGTCCGGAAATATGTCGAAGGATGTGAGACCTGCCAACGTACCAAGATTAGACATGATCGTATTGCCGCTCCACTCCACCCACATGACCCGCCACAAGCACCTTGGGAGCACATATCCATTGACTTCGTCATGCCACTCCCGGTCTCGGATGGAAAAGACACCATCTGCAATGTGAACTGCATGGGTACCAAGCAGGTTGTATTCTGGGCCACGACCAAAGACCTAACGGAAGACGAGCTTGCCTTCGAGTACCTA
Source organism: Amylostereum areolatum (assembly GCA_012932865.1). Taxonomy (NCBI): domain Eukaryota; kingdom Fungi; phylum Basidiomycota; class Agaricomycetes; order Russulales; family Stereaceae; genus Amylostereum; species Amylostereum areolatum. Next base: position 22,378 of record SAXG01000158.1, on the reverse strand, counting down.
CGAGAAGTAGTCCCCCATCATGGAATTCCTAGAAAGATTGTCAGTGACCGTGGCAGCGTCTTTGTCTCCAAGTTCACCACGGCATTGTTCCAACTGCTAGGCATTGAAGGGAATCCATCTACGGCATACCACCCTCAGACAGACGGACAGACCGAACGCTCCAACATGACCATGGAAAATTACCTTCGCATCTTCGTCAATCAACGACAAGACAATTGGACACGTTACCTCCCACTTGCCATGACTGCGCTCAACGACATGGTCCATAGTTCGATTGGGATGTCTCCCAACTTTGCCAACTATGGTCGAGAACTCTACCTGGGAACAAACCCTCGACGCGAGACAGACAACCCATCGGCGAACGAGTTTGCACAACGCCTGCGAGACATCTACGAGGAAGCCCGCTCTGCGCTAAAAGCAGCACAGGATGATCAAAAGCGCTTTTACGATCGCAAGAAGGACGAACCAATAGATTACAAAATTGGCGACTTCGTCTGGCTGGAAGCCAAGACCAGAGATGGCCAAACCGTAATCAAAACGGCACGTCCTATGCAAAAGCTAGATGACAAGCGCTTTGGTCCTTTCGAAATCCTGGAAAAAGTCGGAGCATCGGCTTACAAGCTTCGCCTCCCTACATCCTGGTCACGAAAACATCCGGTCTTCAACGAGTCCCTCCTATCTCCACACAACGGTCCCGCCTTTGACAATCAGAAAGCACCTACACCTCCACCACCAGAGTTAGTCCAAGGAGAGGAAGTCTATGAGGTCGAAAAGATTATAGACTCCAAGAAGGTTGGTCGCGGCTTCAAGTACCTCGTCAAATGGAAAGGCTACCCAGACAATGACAATACTTGGGAGCCTCTCACCAATCTCCAGAATGCCAAGAAACGCATTGACGACTTCCACCGTGAACATCCGGGTGCCCCGAAACCTGCACGCCTTAATCGTTGGAAACTCCTGTCGGAGGAAGAAACTGGATCTGATTACGACGAGGACGTCGAATCTAAGGAAGGGGTGATGTCATGAACGGTCTATAATTTTCTTTTTACTTTACATCGGTTACACGCTTTAAGACTTATCGACTTATCACCGGTCCGGCTCCACCTTGGCCCGGACCCGGCTCATCTATATCCCGCCCGGACCCACGTGACTCATCTCGGTCCGGGTCTGACCCCTTTCCCCTGACTCATGCTGTACGATACTGACTCATGCTGTGCTCTTTTACATACGACTGCTTACTTATACTTGGTCTGCTTACTGATCGCCGTGTATTGGTTGCTTACCTAAGTCTCTCTCCTCTCATGTATATAAGGCTCCCTATCGCTGTACATATTCCCTATCTCGAGCTAGTCAATTCTACCGACTTTGCTTGCTTTCCCTCGTCTGTCGCCGTGTCTGATCGGCTCCCCTCTGTCGTCCTCATCTTCTAGTCAGCTGTGTCGTAACTTGGTGCTGTCGCACTAGTCGTTGCTGACAGGTGACAAGGCAGCAACAGCGGGCGTGACGAGGCGCCGACGGCACTAGTGACGAGGGTGGAAGGGCGGTGGTGATGAGGGTGGTGATGGTGGCGGCAACGGCGAGAGTGACAAGGAGGCGACAGCAGGGGTGACGATGGCGGAAGTGACCAGGCCGCGACGGTGGCGGTGACGAGGTGGAGATGGCAGCGGTGACGAGGTAGCAAGCACGGGAGTGACGAGGTGGCAAGCGCGGGAGTGATGAGGCGGCGAGCACGGGAGTGACGAGGCGGCAAGCGCAGGAGTGATTATGTGGCGAGCGCGACAGGGACGGGGTGGCAAGGGTGGCGGTGACGAGGGTGGCGTCGACGCCAGTGACGAGGCACCGCCAACGGCGGTGATGCGATGGCGACGACGCCGGTGATGAGGTGCCACCAACGGCGGTGACACAATGGCGGCGGCGGCGGTGATGAGGTGGCAAGGGGGGCAATGACGAGGCTGCGAGGGGGGCAATGACGAGGCAGCGAGGGGGACGATGGTGGCGATGGCGATGGGGACGGTGGTGACGACGGCGAGGCAGACGGTGGTGACGACGGTGGTGGTGAAGGGATGGTGGTGGTTGAGAAGGAAGGTAAGACACGTCGTGGCAGGGAAATATGAGAAAGGAGAAAGTCTCACAGTCAAACACAGTTTAGGGCCGGCTCAATATCCCTTCTGATCACAATTTGATGCCGGGAAGTGTGATCCATGAATTGCCCCGGAATTGCGGGGAGTTGCCAGGTTTGCCAAACTCGGCCAGGCCTGACAACTGCCATCAACACCCCAACACTGGCAACAAAGCCAAAACTGTCGGCAACACCCCAACAAAAAGTGTGATATTGCTGATGATCACGCCCGCCGGCCTCGCTGCCTCGGGATCCTCGTCCCCCCTCTGGCACCGCGCTGCTCGCTGACACTGTGAACACGTCCTCCGCCTCGAGCAACTTCTGTGCGTCGATCACTGCCGGCGGCGTGCGCACACCCGGATGGGAGAAAATCGACGGCACGCCCAACACACGTCGGCCGCCACTGAGGATGCGGAAAGGCGGGAGATGCGGCGGAGTGGGGAGGAGCGTGGGGGGAGGGCTTGCGAGGGGCCTGGGGGACGCCTGGGGGAGCCGAAGAAGGAGGCGCGCGTGGCGGGTCCAAAGGTGCTGCATCGTGCACGGCGGGTGGGCGTGTCCTCGAGTCCTTCTCCCAATTTGTCATCTCATCCTCCTTGTCCTTGCTTTCGAACACCCCCTCGTTGTCCACGTTCATCCCCGCCGTCACCCACAGATCCGCGATATTTGTCACCGCGTTCTCGTTTGCCATCGGCAGCCGTTGCGCAAAGTTGAGGTCGGCTCTATCCGTGCCGAATGAGCGCGGCAGCCCGTCTGGCGGAGGGCGTCTCAGAGGCGTTGCCGACACGCCGGGCGTTGTGGCAAGAGCGCTTCCGGATGATGTCGCTTTTCATTGAGATCGGACGGGCGGAACCATGGAGCTTGAAGCTGAAGGCAGACGGACGCGATGCGTGGTCATCTGGCTGTGCGATAAGAACAGCAAACATGGGGGTTACTCACTAAAGACCACATCTGTTCGCCCGAGATGAAATGCGCGTGCACGTCCTCCTCCGGCGGTCGGTTGATGCTGAACGGGAAATCGACCCCGGCGGGCGTTGGGTGTGTGGACAAGTGGGAGGGACAGGGGCGCATCACAATCCCGTGGCCATTCGCATTCGCGAGAAAGGCCTGATCCGCGTGGAAAGACGGTTGAGGAGTGTCAAAGGGGTGGACGAGGGGAGGGAGTGCGAGTGAGGAGGTATGCGCAATGGGCTGGTACGGCGCGGAGGCATTGGCGTGAGGACAGCATGGTTCCATGCGTGTCGGGGGAAGGGTGGGCGCACGTATTGGGCACGAGGATGGGAATGGGGGAGAGGAGGCGAGGGACGGAGCTGGGCGTAGGGACGGGCGGGCGGGCATTCGCGGTGTGTGTGTAGGAGGGTGATGCCATGCGCATAGCAGGGCCAGGGGCGAGGGCGGAGATGAAGTGTTGGGCGAGGGGACAGGTGGTGGGGACGCGTGCGGTGCAGTGACCTCTTCCGGCACAAGGTTGTGGGCCTTGAGCGTGTCGGTCGCTGTCAGAAACGCAGTTTATGAGACCGATGAACCGCCTAAGTCGCGACGATGGGAGGAGCGAGAAGAAAATAGATTCGAGAGTGCCGGGGTCTAGGGTAGTGCAACGTGCGCTACAGTACCGTGTGACGAGATGGACAGTCTAGGGAAAAGGGAAGAGAAACACTGTCCTTATATACAAGTGGGAACGATGGTGCGATGCGATGCGATAGTGGTGCGAGCGGGGGGGGAACAATAGGAAAGGAGTCATGGGGCGGAGGACGAAGGTCCGGAGCAGTGATGCCATAGATAAGGATGCGGAATCCCGCTCGGAAGTCCGGGCAATGACGTCATTGAAGCATGTGATGCAAGGGAAAGTCATGTGCCGTGACACGTCACGTGTACGAGGTCTGCAAACGAAGAGAGAAATGGAGCGATCCGTGACATTACCCCCCCTTTAAGACGCGCTTTCGCCTGGAGCGCGATGTCATCTGCAAGGGTAGATGCGAGAAAATCGTCAAAGGAGATGCCGAGGGAACGCACAGGGCGGGGTGCATTTGGATGGCGTTTGTGGAAGGCGTCGATCATGTCGGTGACCTTTGAGAGCGAGGAGCGAGGGAGCCAGGTATTCTCGGAGTCAGGATAGCCTGCCCACTTGACGAGGTATTGTATGCCTTTCTTGTTGCGGGTCGGCTTCGAGTCGATGATGTCTTCAACGTCATATTCTTCTTCGTCATCAACGAGGTCAGGCGGCGGTTGTTCATAGTTTGGACCATGTGCCGTTGTCTCCTTGTACGCGGTGAGCAGCGAAGCATGGAAGACTGGGTGGATTCTCCACGTCTTCGGCAGCTTCAGGCGGTAGTTCACTGGGCTAATGACGTCAACGATCTCGAAGGGTCCAAATCGTTTGGCAGCAAGCTTAGCTTTCGGCCTCGTCGTCTTCAGGTTTTTGCCTTCGAGCCAGACCTTGTCTCCAATGGCGAACAGTGTCGATTTGCTGATCGTGTCACCATTGTAGTGCTTCATTAAGTCCGATGCGAGGGCAAGGCTGGCTTTGATCTCTTGTCGGACTTCTTCAAGTTGACGGAGGCGTTCTTCAACTGCAGGGACCTTTGAGGACGGGTTTACGGATGGGTACATCTTGGGGAGGAAGCCATAGAGGACTTCAAAGGGAGGCTTTCCAGTCGCTGCATGGGTGCGAGAGTTGTGAGAAAACTCGAAGAAGGGCAACCACTTCACCCAGTCGTCTTGACGGTAGTTGCAGAATACTCGCAGAAACTGCTCGAGGTTCTGGTTCTCGCGTTCGGTTTGGCCGTCTGTCTGTGGGTGATACGCTGTGCTGAGGGCGGACTTGATCCCGAGCTTCTCGTTGAGTGTACGCATCACCTGTCCAGCAAATTGGGGTCCACGATCCGAGATGATCTTGTCTGCTAAGCCGTAGTGTCGGTATACCTTATCGAAGAGAATGTCGGCCGTGCCATCGCTGGTGATCTTCGTTGTACATGGGGTGGTAACCACCATCTTGGTGAGGCGATCGACCACGACATTGACGGCGTTATAGCCTTCGCAGTCAGGGAGTTCGACGATGAAGTCAGTGGAGATGACGCCAAATGGTCGATCGGGTACTTCGTTTGGGATCATGTCGACGTGGGGTCGGCTGCTCTGTGTCTTCGTCGACTGGCAGGTTGCGCACCCTGTTACAAAGTCGCGGACAAAGACAGACATGCCAGGCCACCAATATTCACGACTCACAAGCTCGTAAGTCTTGAAGCGACCGGGGTGTCCAGCCAGGGGCGATTCATGGTACATTTTGACAATGTCGCGTCGCAACTCGTCGTCTGCAGGGACATATACCTTTCCTCTAAACAGGACCAGGCCTTCTTCGTAGTTCCACTCTTGAAGGTTCTTGACAAGTGTACGTGGTCCGTTTCGTAAGATGGCGTCCAGGGCTTGAACGACCTCGATGTCCTTGGTTTTGCAGTCGCGGATACGTCGTCGGAGTTCGACATCACCGAGGGAGGTTACTGCTCCTGACCTTGTTGCGCGTACTTGGAAGTACTTGGGGTCAAGCAAGACGCGCTCCTTGTTGTCGTTTTCAACACCATCCTTGTGATCGGGTCGTCGAGACATTGGATCCGGGCGGTGGGAAATTCCTGGTTTATGAACGAGCGAGAAGTCAAATCGAGTGAGGAATAGAGCCCAACGTGCCTGTCGGCGGCTCAGCTTCTGTGCCGTCTTGAAGTGCTCCAGGTTCTTGTGATCTGTCCAGATTTCGACGGTGTCGGGGGCGCCTTCGAGGTAGTGGCGCCAGGCTTCAAGCGCCACGGATGATCGCAAGCAGCTCCTTGTCGTAGATGTCGTAGTTCCGTTCCGGTTCCGATAGGGCCTTGGACAGATACGCCACTGGATGCCAGTGACCGTCGTCGCCTTTCTGCGAGAGTATACCTCCAGTAGCAAAGTCCGAGGCATCGACTTCAACGAGGTAAGGCTTCTTTGGGTCAGGCATGACCAAGACGGGGGAGGAAGTAAACGCAGCTTTCAGTGCGTCAAACGCAGTTTGGCAGTCCGTCGACCAGTCCCATGTGCAGTCCTTCTTTGTCAGATCAAATAGGGGCCGTGCCACCTTGGAGAAGTCCTTGATGAAACGTCGGTAGAAGTTGCCAAAGCCGAGGAAGGATTGCACATCTTTGACCGTTCGTGGTGTCGGCCAGTCCTGAATACCTGCTACCTTGACGGGGTCCATAGCGATCTTGTCGTGCGAGATGATGAGTCCGAGGTATTCGACAGAGTCTTGTTCAAAGACGCATTTCTCCGGTTTGAGGAAGAGGTCGTTGTCTTGCAAACGCTGCAGAACCTGCCGCACTATGGCACGGTGTTCGTCCATGGTGCGAGTGAACACCAAGATGTCGTCCATGTAGATGATGACCTTGCCCGAGTCGATGAGATCCTTGAACAGTTCATTCATCATTGCCTGAAATGTCGCAGGGGAGTTCATAAGCCCGAAAAACATCACCGTAGGTTCGAAGAGACCGCGATTCGTCTTGAACGCAGCCTTCCACTCGTCGCCTTCCTTGATGCGGACATTGTTGTAGCCCCAGCGAACATCCATCTTGGAGAAGATCTTTGCACCTTTGAGGCGGTCGACAATTTCAGAGATCAGTGGCAAGGGGTATTCATTCTTGACAGTGCCCTTGTTTAATTCTCGATAGTCCTGTACGGGACGCAGCTTTCCATCCTTTTTCTTCACAAAGAAGAACGGACTCGCCTGAGGTGACTTCGAAGGGCGGATATAGCCCTTCTTCAGGTGGTCGTTGAGGAAGGTGTCGAGTTCGATCTGCTCGGAAGGTGAGAGGGGGTAGATCTTGCACGGTTTGGGTTCAAAGCCGTCTTTCATGTCGATAGCATGGTCCCATGGCCGTCGGTCAGGAAGTCGCTCGGAGGTTTTCTTGTCGAATACAGGCGCAAAGTCGCGGTACGGCGGGGGGACTAAGTCTTCAAAGGTTTGCGGGCGTGCGTTCTCTTTTGAATGCTCTGCAAGCTCCTGCGCTTTTGTAAAGCCCGCGCGGATGGGTATTGCATCTGGATTAGGACCATCGGTTTCAGGGAGGATTCCGGCGCGGCGTAGTCCATTGATCTCCCAGTCTCGGAATACCATGGGCCGCTCGTCGTCGTCTTCAGTGAAGAGTCGTGCGGGTAGAGGGGAGCGATGGACCGTGCGGACGCGAACACCTTTGACTCTGCATGCAGGAATAACATAAGTGGGGACTGGGGTCCAGGACACATATGTCGGCTCTGGGAAGGGATCGTCCACGACGAGAGGTGTCCTCGGGGTTTTACCCGCTTCAACCTTACGCTGTGATTGGACCGACGATGGTTTCCGTGGCTTGGTTGCGAGGTTCGTCACAGGAGGTTTGGACAGAGTGCATGAGGGAGGGCAGCGGAGCATGTCAACACGGTCTCGTTGCCAGTCTATGGTTGGATTGTGCTCATCGAGCCAGTCTGTTCCAAGGATCATGTCATGATCGCCGATGTCGGTGATGAAGAACTCAGCTTCTTCCTCATGGTACGCCTTTGAATCTTGCGAGTATATCCGGATCCGCTGGGTCGTTGTGTAGCGTACCCAGCCCATGATGTTCTCGGTGCCGTCCACATTACGCACGGGGAACGGGTTTTCTAGTTTTCTTGTGGTGAGCTTCTTGCGTTCAACGAAGCTTCGGTTCAGGATAATTCCTTCTGCGCCGCTATCAAGCAGCGCGTCTGCATCGATTTCTCTTTTGGTAACTCGTCCGATCAGCTTGACTTTGAGCGTGATCGATGGTGTTTGCCTGTTCTTGGTGACAGTAGACAGATACAAACACGGGGGATACGATTGCTCACAGGTATGCATGGATGATAATACAGCGAAACGATTCGACGATGATACCAAAAGTCCTTTGCCTCCACCAGACGACGCGACTGGGGGGCGTTTCAAAAATCCTGCGATTCCAGGATGTCCTTCAACAGCGCTACTGCCTGCTCCTTGCCTTCCGCGTCCAGATCCTTCAGCTGGCGAGTGATCGCCGCAATGGTTTTGGATGGGTCGGGAGCTGCTTTCGCAGTGGACGGAGCCGTGTTCGTCGGCAGGGGAGGGGCCTTGGACCCAGTCTCTACTGCGCCCACCCGTCGCGCGCTCGAGTCGCGGTTGGGGCAGTCGCGAGAGACGTGACCGGCTTGTCGACACATGAAGCACTTGCCTTCGCGCATCATCTTTGCGCGCTCGTCGTCCGTCAGCTTTGCAGGGCGGGTCGAGGTGTTGGTGAAGGCGCCGACTCGGCGCGACGAGGAGTCGTTGGTCGAACCGTTCGAGGTGAGCGCGACAGCCCCCTTGGACTGACTGCTCTTCCTCTCCGGGTTCTCTTCGAGCCACTGGTGGTTGATGCGGCGGGCGCGCTCCTTCCACTCCGCGAGCTTGGTGGGGAATGGGTACGACCGGGCCACCTGCTTGCCGAGGTCACGCTGAAGTCCCTTCTTGAAAAAGTGGATTAGCGCCTCGTCGTCGTACTGTCAGCAACGACTAGTGCGACAGCACCAAGTTACGACACAGCTGACTAGAAGATGAGGACGACAGAGGGGAGCCGATCAGACACGGCGACAGACGAGGGAAAGCAAGCAAAGTCGGTAGAATTGACTAGCTCGAGATAAGGAATATGTACAGCGAGAGCGAGCCTTATATACACAAGAGGAGAGAGACTTAGGTAAGCAACCAATACACGGCGATCAGTAAGCAGACCAAGTATAAGTAAGCAGTCGTATGTAAAAGAGCACAGCATGAGTCAGTATCGTACAGCATGAGTCAAGAGAAAGGAGTCAGACCCGGACCGAGATGAGTCACGTGGGTCCGGGCGGGATATAGATGAGCCGGGTCCGGGCCAAGGTGGAGCCGGACCGGTGATAAGTCGATAAGTCTTAAAGCGTGTAACCGATGTAAAGTAAAAAGAAAATTATAGACCGTTCATGACATCACCCCTTCCTTAGATTCGACGTCCTCGTCGTAATCAGATCCAGTTTCTTCCTCCGACAGGAGTTTCCAACGATTAAGGCGTGCAGGTTTCGGGGCACCCGGATGTTCACGGTGGAAGTCGTCAATGCGTTTCTTGGCATTCTGGAGATTGGTGAGAGGCTCCCAAGTATTGTCATTGTCTGGGTAGCCTTTCCATTTGACGAGGTACTTGAAGCCGCGACCAACCTTCTTGGAGTCTATAATCTTTTCGACCTCATAGACTTCCTCTCCTTGGACTAACTCTGGTGGTGGAGGTGTAGGTGCTTTCTGATTGTCAAAGGCGGGACCGTTGTGTGGAGATAGGAGGGACTCGTTGAAGACCGGATGTTTTCGTGACCAGGATGTAGGGAGGCGAAGCTTGTAAGCCGATGCTCCGACTTTTTCCAGGATTTCGAAAGGACCAAAGCGCTTGTCATCTAGCTTTTGCATAGGACGTGCCGTTTTGATTACGGTTTGGCCATCTCTGGTCTTGGCTTCCAGCCAGACGAAGTCGCCAATTTTGTAATCTATTGGTTCGTCCTTCTTGCGATCGTAAAAGCGCTTTTGATCATCCTGTGCTGCTTTTAGCGCAGAGCGGGCTTCCTCGTAGATGTCTCGCAGGCGTTGTGCAAACTCGTTCGCCGATGGGTTGTCTGTCTCGCGTCGAGGGTTTGTTCCCAGGTAGAGTTCTCGACCATAGTTGGCAAAGTTGGGAGACATCCCAATCGAACTATGGACCATGTCGTTGAGCGCAGTCATGGCAAGTGGGAGGTAACGTGTCCAATTGTCTTGTCGTTGATTGACGAAGATGCGAAGGTAATTTTCCATGGTCATGTTGGAGCGTTCGGTCTGTCCGTCTGTCTGAGGGTGGTATGCCGTAGATGGATTCCCTTCAATGCCTAGCAGTTGGAACAATGCCGTGGTGAACTTGGAGACAAAGACGCTGCCACGGTCACTGACAATCTTTCTAGGAATTCCATGATGGGGGACTACTTCTCGTAGGTACTCGAAGGCAAGCTCGTCTTCCGTTAGGTCTTTGGTCGTGGCCCAGAATACAACCTGCTTGGTACCCATGCAGTTCACATTGCAGATGGTGTCTTTTCCATCCGAGACCGGGAGTGGCATGACGAAGTCAATGGATATGTGCTCCCAAGGTGCTTGTGGCGGGTCATGTGGGTGGAGTGGAGCGGCAATACGATCATGTCTAATCTTGGTACGTTGGCAGGTCTCACATCCTTCGACATATTTCCGGACGTCATCTCTAATGGCAGGCCACCAGTAGTTGCGCGTGATGAGCTCGTGGGTCTTGTATCGTCCTGGATGACCGACAAGCGGGCCGTCATGATGAGCCTGGATGATGTCTGCACGGAGTCCTTTGTCTCTTGGGACATAGAGTCTGTGTTGCCAGGTGACCGTTCCATCTGCATGTTCCAGCCATCCCTTTACTTTGAGTGCTAAGGCACGTTCTACTGCATGGTCTCGGAGTAAGGTAGCCTCCTGAATCCGCTCAATGAAGGCATTGTCAGGTCTGTTGGTTACGATTCCTGCATGGTTGAGGGCGCAAAAGAGTTCTGGTTTCAGGAGGACAATGTTTTCATTGTCTTTCTCCCCCTTCTCAAGGCCCGCTAGTCGGGAAATAGCATCGGGTTTACCCATTGTTTTGCCAGGCTTGTGGAGTAGCGTACAATGATACTCTTGTAGCTCCGTTGACCATCGTGCTTGTCTCCGATTTAGCTTCTGCGCCTTGCGGAAGTACGTGAGATTGCGATGATCCGACCAGATTTCAAACTCCTGTTGTGCCCCCATGAGGTATTGTCTCCATTCCTCTAGCGCCGTCATGATAGCCAGTAATTCCTTGTCATAAATCTCATAGTTCCTCTCAGCTTCGCTGAGGGACTTTGAGAGGAAGGCGACCGGGTGCCATTTGCCATTGTCCTGTTGTTGCGAAAGTACCGCGCCCGTGGCATAGTCAGAGGAGTCCGCCTCGACACGGAACTGCCCATCGTCTGTAGGGATTGCTAGAACTGGCTGCGATGTTATACATCGCTTGAGTTCCTCAAAAGCCTCCTACTGTGGGGTGTCCCAGACCCATTCCGTCTTCCCAGTGAGTTTAGTCATTGGGTGAGCAATGCCGCTGAAGTCCTTGATAAAGCGACAGTAGAAGTTGCAAAAGCCCAAAAACGATTGAAGTTGTTTCTTCGTTTTGGGGGCTGGCCAATTGATGATTGCCGCGACTTTTGCTGGATCCATGCGAACCCTTCCTCCGCCGACAATCATGCCCAGGTATTCGATTTCTGCCTTCTCAAACTCGCACTTTTCTGGCTTCAGATAGAGTTTGTTTTCTCGCAGGATCCAAAGGACCTCCTTGACTATCCGACAACGTTCTTCTAGCGTATGTGTGAAGATGAGGATGTCGTCCAAATAGACGACCATGACTCCTTGGTGGATCAAGTCTTTGAACAGGTCATTCATCATGGCTTGGAACGTAGATGGGGAGTTGGTGAGTCCGAAGAACATGACTGTAGGCTCGTAGAGACCTTTGTTCGTGCAGAACGCAGCTTTCCATTCGTCCCCTTCTTTAATCCGAACATTGTTGTACCCCTATCGGACATCGAGCTTGGTAAAGTGCCGTGCTCCCTTAAGCTTATCAACCAACTCTTGGATGAGTGGGAGCGGGTAACGGTTCTTTATTGTCATTTCATTGAGCTTTCGATAGTCTTGCACAGGGCGTAACGAGCCGTCTTTTTTCTTGATGAAGAAGAATGGGGAGGCCATGGGTGATTTGGACGGTTGGATCCGGCCAGATCTCAGGTTCTCTTCCAAAAAGGCGTCCAGTTGCTTCTGCTCGTCCAATGTGAGGGGGTAAACTTTGCAATCGACCGGTTTGAAGTTAGGAGTGAGCTCAATGGCGTGGTCCCATGGGTGTCGCTCAGGGAGCTTGTCGAAGTCGTCTTTGTCAAAGATGTCCTTGAATTCGTGGTACGCCGTTGGGACTCGCTCAGAGAAGGTCTGTTCCTTTTTCTTAGCGTGCTCTTCAATTGCAATGTCCGATGCATGGGTCCGGATGTGGTATCTCGCTTTGTAACCATCCCAGTCGAAAGCAAACAGCTGCTCGTCTTTTTCCATGTGGACTGGCTCTTCCTCCTCGTCTTCATCATCATCGATATTGAGGAGGGGAGGGGGACAAGAGCAGCTGATAGGGCATCGGTTGAAGTCAATTGACCCGGATTTCCAGTCGATGTGAGGGTTATGCTTCTTCAGCCACTCATGTCCAATGAAAAGGTCCATATCTCCTAGATTGGAGACCGCCAGGTCAATGTTTTCTTCATGGTCTTGAATATTTAGGCGAAGTGTGACATATTCCGTGATGGGACCTCCTGCGTTGAGAGTGCCGTCTGCATTTTGTACTGGGATTGGGCGAGCAGTCCGTCGCGTGGGGATGTGATTTTCCTGCACAAACTTCGTGTTGATACACGAGCCAGTGCAACCACTGTCCAGGAGTGCGAGAGCTTTGACAATGCGCTTGGAATCTACCACCAGTTGTGTGGGAATGACCGTTTGTTCCTTGGCGCTGGCGGAGCGTATGAACTGCATAGGAGTGGCGAGCTCTAGTAGAGCTTGACATGCTAACTCGTCTCCCATGCCAGTTATTTCCTTGATGGCTTCATAAGTAGCCTCGTCACGGCGTCGGTGGTGTGTCCAGATGCGAAGGATTGCAATCGCACTTTCGGGTTTGTCTTCCCTTAAGCGATGAAGCGTCCATTGAGCCGTTCCAGGTGCCATATACCATGATTTGGGCGCCGTGCCCTTCCATCGCACGGCGTTGTCCCTGACTTTACAGGGTCCATATCCAAAACCGAGTCCGTATCCAAAGCCGTATCCAAAACTGAAGCCGAAACCGAAGCCATATCCAAAGCCGAAGGCTCACAAATCGAGGCCTGAGTATCTAAAATAACAACGGGACGCGTGCCCGTACCGATAGAGTCCGTAAGAGAAGTCATAATGGGGATATCCCCCGTAGTAGTACAGTCCGAATCAAACAATGCGCATATGTAAACAAGAACCAGGCCACCGAGGCGCCACAAAACCAGACGAGCGAGAAACAGAAACTTGGGCTTCAGATGCCGTGTACATCGTCAGCCCCCTCAAAAACCCTCCTTCTTCTCCTCCACCTTCGGCTGAGCTTGAAGCGCGTCCATCACACTTTTCCGATCTTCGGCCGACAGGCTCCTAGCCCAGGCGGTGGGCGTCTCGAACGTCTGTGCTCGAGCCTCCGCTTTGGTGGTTCCGTGTACCGGTCCCTCCCCCACATGTCTCGGATGTTCTTCACGTCCACCCTGCAGTCCCGCACCTGGTGGCCATTCTGTCCGCAGCGGAAGCATCGCCCCTTGATGTCGACACGGTTGACGTCCATCGGCTGACCTTTGCCACCGTGCACCGTGCCAGTTCCATCGCGGCGCCATGGGACCTGCCCCCCTTGTTGCCCATTGGACGATCCTTGTCCTTTGGGTTTTTGGTTCTGCACGGGTCCACTGCGCTGGGTCTTAAGGTCCTCCCGCTCCTGTCGCAGGACCGTCGATCAGGATGATGCGCTCTTTGAGGTCCTCATATTTCTGAGGAACGTGACCGCTGTCGTAGATGGAGTCGATGGTCCGATAGTAGACGTTGTGTTTGAGCAGCTGCATGAGGTGGATAGGGTCCTGCGCCGTGGAGTATCCTGCCTTTCTTGCGAGTTGCTCGAACTTGGCGAAGTATTCATGGGCAGTGGTACCCTTCGTCTGTTTGAACCCGTCCAGTTCGACTGCGGCACGGTGCTGCTCATTGACGTCGGTGAAGGCCCCTTTGAGTGCTTTGTGGAAGTCCACCCAGGCGACCATGGCTCCATTGGCCAAGTGTGCATCCTCATACTCGGCCTTCCAGGTGCGTGCTGCCTCCCCCGTCATGTAGGTGAGAATGAAGAGGACTTTGTCCTTGTCCGTCACGAGGTCATCCTCAGCAGCTCGCATGTATTCCTCGCACGACCGCATCCAGTCATTGAAGTCCTCTCGTTTCCCAGAGAAGCCTTCAGGAGTTTTCGCGTGGACTTTCTTTCGGGGGGGTCTGGCGGCGGCGGCGGCTGGGGCACTAACAGTGACCGCAGGGGGGTTGACGGTGATGGGGGGGGGCCGTGACGTTGACGGTGGGGGGTGGCAGGTTGAGGGCAGCAACAAGCACGGCAGGGATGGCGACCCATTGGCCATTTACTTCCATGAGCCAGGCATCGTCGGTGCCGTTATTCATGTGTTGGATGGGAGAGCCAGTTTGGCCGATGACAATGTTCCATGTTCCACCGATTTCGGTGCAGTTGGCAAGTTCGGCGGGGAGAGGGGGTTGGGGGTCGGTGCGGATCCACTGGGCAGCCATGATTGGTTCGTCGAGGTCGGAGAAGTCTTCGTCGGTGACAGGCTGGTAGGGCGGAGGCGGCGATGAGGTAGAAGTCGGCTTCAGTGAGGTCGTCTTGGCTTTCGTTGGCGAAGTACCAACTGATGCCACTTGTTTGGGTTGCTACGAAGGCGACTTCGACAGTGGTGTCTCCGAGTTGGACAAAGAAGTCGTTTCCTTGTTCAGTGAAGCCTAGAGGGAGGGGATATATGTAGCAGTTTTCGTCCTCAACGTCGGTGTCGGAGTCAGAACTGGAGTCGGAGCCGTTGAGTCCAAACGAGGGAATTGTTTATAAGTGGGTGAGGTCGGTGACCTCTGGCTGGGTGAGGTCGATGACCTCTGGCTCTGGTGTGGGGCTGGGGGTGTTGCCTGGTGTAAGGAGGCGGTGGGTGTGTCGAGTGTCCACTGGTATTTTCTCGTTGGGCGCGTAGAAGGACTTTGGGGTTGCTCGAGTTTGTAGCGGTAGGTGACGTATGGGCAGGAGTAGACGTAGAGGTTTCCGTTTCCTTGTTCGCTTATTTTGAGGCGATAGAAGTGGATGTCTATGACGGAGTCTTCAAGTTCTTCTACGCCGAGGGCGACCTTCCAATTGTGCCAGGCCCAAGGGTCTTTAGATTCGTTGATGAGGGAGATGATAGCGTCGTGGCTGATGGGGATGAATTCTTGTACTTGCGAGCGCCAATCTTCCATGCACGAGCCCCCAGTCGAAATGGTTACTCTGTGCGGCAAGGGAAGATTTTGTCGAGGGAAGGTGGTTCTGTTATGAGATCGCAAGACGGTCTGCCTCAGTCTTCTCGACCTGTTGGCTGTCTCTTCGTCTAGGGGACACGAGCCCAAAGACTTCCTAAACCGCTTTCCTTTTGCCGCTTTTACTCGTTTCCTACACCAAAGGTGCACCTTCTACTGTCACCTCTGAGCTTTCAACTCCTGGTATTGGAGAGTCTCGAGTAGGTGTAACGTTTCGAGGAAACGTCAAGCCGGCACCGGTATACGTGTGCACGACCACAATGTCAGGGTAACGAGTCGCGTACTCTGGGGGCAATGGTCTAGGGCGGCACGGGGGAAGAACAAGGTCAGTACCAGACGGGTACTACTACTACTACGCTACAGTACGTAGGGACGGTCGTAGGGTGGTGCAAGAGTAAACAGATCTCGAGCTTATGTCAGCAACGACTAGTGCGACAGCACCAAGTTACGACAAAGCTGACAGAGGAAGAGGACGACAGAGGGGAGCCGATCAGACACGGCGACAGACGAGGGAAAGCAAGCAAAGTCGGTAGAATTGACTAGCTCGAGATAGGGAATATGTACAGCGAGAGGGAGCCTTATATACATGAGAGGAGAGAGACTTAGGTAAGCAACCAATACACGGCGATCAGTAAGCAGACCAAGTATAAGTAAGCAGTCGTATGTAAAAGAGCACAGCATGAGTCAGTACTGTACAGCATGAGTCGGGGGAAAGGAGTCAGACCCGGGCCGAGATGAGTCACGTGGGCCCGGGTGGGATATAGATGAACCGGGTCCGGGCCGAAGTGGAGCCGGACTGGTGATAAGCCAATAAGTCCTAAAGCGTGTAACCGATGTAAAGTAAAAAAAAAAATTATAGACCGTTCATGACATGAAGTGTCACTTAATATACTTGCCTCAAGCAGTGAATGTCATGTTGATCTTACAGAAGGAAAAAGCAGATCTAGTGTCATTGACATGAAATGATTCCTGGTTCTGGCACGGCACTGGCTGAAGCGCTGACAGGTTGCTTATGTCTAGTCGCTGTGACGACGGCAACAAGCGCGCCAGCTTGTTCCCAGACAATTAGTCTGCTTATAGCAGACCTTACGCTTACACAGAATACTTCCCAGCTCCTCTTCAAAACGAAACATCATATTGAAGCGTAGGTTCAAAGCTGCATGTAACACCAAGAAAACCCAAGGTTTGTAATCAAGACCCTGCTACGCCTACGTAGGCTCAAGGAGCCTGGCCTCATATACAAACCTCGTCGTTCTTTCCGGTCAGCCTACGATGTACTCTAAATGATTAAACCGAGAAAACCGCCCTTTCCGAAACAGAGTGTGGATATACAAGCGGTGGCACTCTGTCGTAATTCTCGTAAAGGAGCAGGACTCAGGAGATGGTAGAGATTGGGTAATGTAAACCTAACCCTAGAACCGGTTTCACATTTTTGTCCGCCACTGTGGCTCGGCAGCCACTAATACTGACGGTCAGTCCTCTCCCCCAACTCTGCACCCTCCAAGTACCTTCATCACCACACATTGCATCATTTCGGTGGCCAGATACGAAATCATTGCTTCTCCCCCTAAAGGCTTAACGGGAGCTCGATGAGGGATCCTGCAAGGTATATATTGCTATCAGAGGTCCCATGACGTTGAATGTCAGCATATTGACGAGCATGCAGCTGGCCATCACGAAAGGAGTTCTGGCTGAGCAGCGCACACTCACAAATGCTCTTTGACCGAACTTTTCACCGATTGGATGAGATTGACGATGAAATTGAGGCGATCGAGAACATGCTACTCCAAATAAAACATCACCGAAACAACATACCCCCCGTGTCCCGCCTACCTCCCGAACTCCTAGCAGAAATCTTCCGCGCTGCTCGCAATGAAGACACCGAAGAGTGTTACGAGTTCGAACTCAAGCGTCGCAGTCTCCTGAACTCCTGGATCGCCGTAAGCCAGGTTTGCCACGAATGACGTGAGGTACGCATGGTCTATCATCACTGCACGTACCAGGACGTTACACTGAACAATGCCAACGAAGGTCTCTCTGCACTCTCACACACTTTGGACCCATCTTATTCTCCCACCTATGTCGAGAAGGTGGCTCAAGAACACTATGGACAGGGCTGGTTCGTTGCCGCTCTCAGTCTACTTGTCAGCAACGACTAGTGCGACAGCACCAAGTTACGACACAGCTGACTAGAAGATGAGGACGACAGAGGGGAGCCGATCAGACACGGCGACAGACGAGGGAAAGCAAGCAAAGTCGGTAGAATTGACTAGCTCGAGATAAGGAATATGTACAGCGAGAGCGAGCCTTATATACACAAGAGGAGAGAGACTTAGGTAAGCAACCAATACACGGCGATCAGTAAGCAGACCAAGTATAAGTAAGCAGTCGTATGTAAAAGAGCACAGCATGAGTCAGTATCGTACAGCATGAGTCAAGAGAAAGGAGTCAGACCCGGACCGAGATGAGTCACGTGGGTCCGGGCGGGATATAGATGAGCCGGGTCCGGGCCAAGGTGGAGCCGGACCGGTGATAAGTCGATAAGTCTTAAAGCGTGTAACCGATGTAAAGTAAAAAGAAAATTATAGACCGTTCATGACATCACCCCTTCCTTAGATTCGACGTCCTCGTCGTAATCAGATCCAGTTTCTTCCTCCGACAGGAGTTTCCAACGATTAAGGCGTGCAGGTTTCGGGGCACCCGGATGTTCACGGTGGAAGTCGTCAATGCGTTTCTTGGCATTCTGGAGATTGGTGAGAGGCTCCCAAGTATTGTCATTGTCTGGGTAGCCTTTCCATTTGACGAGGTACTTGAAGCCGCGACCAACCTTCTTGGAGTCTATAATCTTTTCGACCTCATAGACTTCCTCTCCTTGGACTAACTCTGGTGGTGGAGGTGTAGGTGCTTTCTGATTGTCAAAGGCGGGACCGTTGTGTGGAGATAGGAGGGACTCGTTGAAGACCGGATGTTTTCGTGACCAGGATGTAGGGAGGCGAAGCTTGTAAGCCGATGCTCCGACTTTTTCCAGGATTTCGAAAGGACCAAAGCGCTTGTCATCTAGCTTTTGCATAGGACGTGCCGTTTTGATTACGGTTTGGCCATCTCTGGTCTTGGCTTCCAGCCAGACGAAGTCGCCAATTTTGTAATCTATTGGTTCGTCCTTCTTGCGATCGTAAAAGCGCTTTTGATCATCCTGTGCTGCTTTTAGCGCAGAGCGGGCTTCCTCGTAGATGTCTCGCAGGCGTTGTGCAAACTCGTTCGCCGATGGGTTGTCTGTCTCGCGTCGAGGGTTTGTTCCCAGGTAGAGTTCTCGACCATAGTTGGCAAAGTTGGGAGACATCCCAATCGAACTATGGACCATGTCGTTGAGCGCAGTCATGGCAAGTGGGAGGTAACGTGTCCAATTGTCTTGTCGTTGATTGACGAAGATGCGAAGGTAATTTTCCATGGTCATGTTGGAGCGTTCGGTCTGTCCGTCTGTCTGAGGGTGGTATGCCGTAGATGGATTCCCTTCAATGCCTAGCAGTTGGAACAATGCCGTGGTGAACTTGGAGACAAAGACGCTGCCACGGTCACTGACAATCTTTCTAGGAATTCCATGATGGGGGACTACTTCTCGTAGGTACTCGAAGGCAAGCTCGTCTTCCGTTAGGTCTTTGGTCGTGGCCCAGAATACAACCTGCTTGGTACCCATGCAGTTCACATTGCAGATGGTGTCTTTTCCATCCGAGACCGGGAGTGGCATGACGAAGTCAATGGATATGTGCTCCCAAGGTGCTTGTGGCGGGTCATGTGGGTGGAGTGGAGCGGCAATACGATCATGTCTAATCTTGGTACGTTGGCAGGTCTCACATCCTTCGACATATTTCCGGACGTCATCTCTAATGGCAGGCCACCAGTAGTTGCGCGTGATGAGCTCGTGGGTCTTGTATCGTCCTGGATGACCGACAAGCGGGCCGTCATGATGAGCCTGGATGATGTCTGCACGGAGTCCTTTGTCTCTTGGGACATAGAGTCTGTGTTGCCAGGTGACCGTTCCATCTGCATGTTCCAGCCATCCCTTTACTTTGAGTGCTAAGGCGCGTTCTACTGCATGGTCTCGGAGTAAGGTAGCCTCCTGAATCCGCTCAATGAAGGCATTGTCAGGTCTGTTGGTTACGATTCCTGCATGGTTGAGGGCGCAAAAGAGTTCTGGTTTCAGGAGGACAATGTTTTCATTGTCTTTCTCCCCCTTCTCAAGGCCCGCTAGTCGGGAAATAGCATCGGGTTTACCCATTGTTTTGCCAGGCTTGTGGAGTAGCGTACAATGATACTCTTGTAGCTCCGTTGACCATCGTGCTTGTCTCCGATTTAGCTTCTGCGCCTTGCGGAAGTACGTGAGATTGCGATGATCCGACCAGATTTCAAACTCCTGTTGTGCCCCCATGAGGTATTGTCTCCATTCCTCTAGCGCCGTCATGATAGCCAGTAATTCCTTGTCATAAATCTCATAGTTCCTCTCAGCTTCGCTGAGGGACTTTGAGAGGAAGGCGACCGGGTGCCATTTGCCATTGTCCTGTTGTTGCGAAAGTACCGCGCCCGTGGCATAGTCAGAGGAGTCCGCCTCGACACGGAACTGCCCATCGTCTGTAGGGATTGCTAGAACTGGCTGCGATGTTATACATCGCTTGAGTTCCTCAAAAGCCTCCTACTGTGGGGTGTCCCAGACCCATTCCGTCTTCCCAGTGAGTTTAGTCATTGGGTGAGCAATGCCGCTGAAGTCCTTGATAAAGCGACAGTAGAAGTTGCAAAAGCCCAAAAACGATTGAAGTTGTTTCTTCGTTTTGGGGGCTGGCCAATTGATGATTGCCGCGACTTTTGCTGGATCCATGCGAACCCTTCCTCCGCCGACAATCATGCCCAGGTATTCGATTTCTGCCTTCTCAAACTCGCACTTTTCTGGCTTCAGATAGAGTTTGTTTTCTCGCAGGATCCAAAGGACCTCCTTGACTATCCGACAACGTTCTTCTAGCGTATGTGTGAAGATGAGGATGTCGTCCAAATAGACGACCATGACTCCTTGGTGGATCAAGTCTTTGAACAGGTCATTCATCATGGCTTGGAACGTAGATGGGGAGTTGGTGAGTCCGAAGAACATGACTGTAGGCTCGTAGAGACCTTTGTTCGTGCAGAACGCAGCTTTCCATTCGTCCCCTTCTTTAATCCGAACATTGTTGTACCCCTATCGGACATCGAGCTTGGTAAAGTGCCGTGCTCCCTTAAGCTTATCAACCAACTCTTGGATGAGTGGGAGCGGGTAACGGTTCTTTATTGTCATTTCATTGAGCTTTCGATAGTCTTGCACAGGGCGTAACGAGCCGTCTTTTTTCTTGATGAAGAAGAATGGGGAGGCCATGGGTGATTTGGACGGTTGGATCCGGCCAGATCTCAGGTTCTCTTCCAAAAAGGCGTCCAGTTGCTTCTGCTCGTCCAATGTGAGGGGGTAAACTTTGCAATCGACCGGTTTTGAAGTTAGGAGTGAGCTCAATGGCGTGGTCCCATGGGTGTCGCTCAGGGAGCTTGTCGAAGTCGTCTTTGTCAAAGATGTCCTTGAATTCGTGGTACGCCGTTGGGACTCGCTCAGAGAAGGTCTGTTCCTTTTTCTTAGCGTGCTCTTCAATTGCAATGTCCGATGCATGGGTCCGGATGTGGTATCTCGCTTTGTAACCATCCCAGTCGAAAGCAAACAGCTGCTCGTCTTTTTCCATGTGGACTGGCTCTTCCTCCTCGTCTTCATCATCATCGATATTGAGGAGGGGAGGGGGACAAGAGCAGCTGATAGGGCATCGTTCGAAGTCAATTGACCCGGATTTCCAGTCGATGTGAGGGTTATGCTTCTTCAGCCACTCATGTCCAATGAAAAGGTCCATATCTCCTAGATTGGAGACCGCCAGGTCAATGTTTTCTTCATGGTCTTGAATATTTAGGCGAAGTGTGACATATTCCGTGATGGGACCTCCTGCGTTGAGAGTGCCGTCTGCATTTTGTACTGGGATTGGGCGAGCAGTCCGTCGCGTGGGGATGTGATTTTCCTGCACAAACTTCGTGTTGATACACGAGCCAGTGCAACCACTGTCCAGGAGTGCGAGAGCTTTGACAATGCGCTTGGAATCTACCACAAGTTGTGTGGGAATGACCGTTGTTCCTTGGCGCTGGAGGAGCGTATGAACTGCATGGGAGTGGTGAGCTCTAGTAGAGCTTGGCATGCTAATTTGTCTTCCATGCCAGTTATCTCCTTGATGGCTTCATAAGTAGCCTCGTCACGACGTCGATGGTGTGTCCAGATGCGAAGGATTGCAATCACACTTTCGGGTTTGTCCTCCCTTAAGCAACGAAGTGTCCATTGAGCCGTTCCAGGTGTCATATAACATGATTTGGGTGCCGTGCCCCTTCCATCGCACGGCGTTGTCCCTGACTTCACAGGGTCCATATCCAAAACCGAGTCCGTATCCAAAGCCGTATCCAAAACTGAAGCCAAACCAATGCCGTATCCAAAGCCGAAGGCTCACAAATCGAAGCCTGAGTATCTAAAATAACAACGGGACGCGTGCCCGTACCGATAGAGTCCGTAAGAGAAGTCATAATGGGGATATCCCCCGTAGTAGTACAGTCCGAATCAACAATGCGCATATGTAAACGAGAACCAGGCCACCGAGGCGCAACAAAACCAGACGAGCGAGAAACAGAAACTTGGGCTTCAGATGCCGTGTACATCGTCAGCCCCCTCAAAAACCCTCCTTCTTCTCTCCACCTTCGGCTGAGCTTGAAGCGCGTCCATCACGCTTTTCCGATCTTCGGCCGACAGGCTCCTAGCCCAGGCGGTGGGCGTCTCGAACGTCTGTGCTCGAGCCTCCCGCTTTGGTGGTTCCGTGTACCGGTCCCTCCCCCACATGTCTCGGATGTTCTTCACGTCCACCCTGCAGTCCCGCACCTGGTGGCCATTCTGTCCGCAGCGGAAGCATCGCCCTTGATGTCGACACGGTTGACGTCCATCGGCTGACCTTTGCCACCGTGCACCGTGCCGGTTCCATCGCGGCGCCATGGGACCTGCCCCCTTGTTGCCCATT
>SAXG01000156.1:0-34846 GCA_012932865.1 Amylostereum areolatum | reverse complement strand
TAAGATTTCTCCTTACGATACTCCTCGGACTGATCACGGACTGCGCCTCATTCGCACGCATATTTTCCTCGGACTTCTCTACTGTACGGGTTCCTATCGCTATGAGGAAGGCGAAACTTTTGACATCTTTCCCTGCGAAGCGCTGGACGCGTCACTTACTTACGACTCGTGGTTGATTATGTACGATATTTCCGCTTACGATTGAGGCAATGATTACAATCATTGCCCCTCCACATCGAGAAGCATAAAAGGAAAGCCACAGCGACAACGACATCCTCAGACATCGTCTAACAAAACCCACTCGCACACCAAACCTACCAAAATGTCTTTCTACTCTCACCTCGTCCTCGCGTAACCTCTCCACCACCGACTCCACTCCTCCTACCACTCCTCCTCCCTCGCCCGTCCCATCGCGCACTCCCACGCACCCCGACCCACGCGACGAAGAACTCCTTCGTCATCTCAAGACGAGTCACGGAACTCCTAAACCGTTCGACGTCGCTCGCGCCCTGAAGGGAGCCGCGAAAGCCCGACGAAGAAGCTATGCAAGAATCGAAGCGAAGATGCGGCATCCGCGGACTCTTCCAAAAGCATGGACCCCGGTTCAAGAGCCCGGATCACGCGACGACGGCGAGGATAGGGCATCGGTTAGGGGCTACTACTATAGATGAAGAGGACCTGAAAGTAGTAGAGGCGTTGTTAAAGCGATAGAATAGAATTCTATCGTTGAGGTCCGGGCAAGGATATAAAGAGTGAACATCAAAAAAAAAAAAAAAAAAAAAAAAAAACGACAAACCCAGAAGCATGATGCAATCAGCGCAATCACCCGATCTATCAATCTTCAATACGCCCACTCCTCGATGGCTCATCGCCGTCGTCAGCATCATCGTAGGACTTACGATCCTCACCTTCCTCGCATCAACCATATTTGTTACAACTTGTCCAAGGTACTTCATTTTCCATTGCCTTATTAGGAAGGACGTCGCTAAACGACGGATTACGACTGTGCCCCAGTTCGTAACCGTCTCAACGGCGCGACGACGACAGTGCCACAGATCGTCACCGTCCCGACGACAGTGCCACAGATCGTCACCGTCTCAACGGCACAGCCGCGACGATGCCACAGTCTCATCCCCGTAGATACTTGATGCGACCGTCGCTCAATGTACATATATTTACTCGACCTCCTTTCTTATAAAAGGAGGCTCAACGAACGAGCTATTCCCCAGCTCGTTCTCTTTGTAAATACAGGACTGTTCTAACTAAAGAACCTCCTCTTAAGTATACTAAAGAGAGCTCAAAGTAACTAAGTCGAAAGCTCGCCTAAGTCTTCCGTGAAGACTTACTGCTTCGCTTATCGACCTCTAACTTCGTATAGCCGAGACGTCCGGATCACCTGATCCCACCTCTCATCCTCACAAGTACTGTAGCCTGAGCCGCTTGTCACGTGATAAGGACCGTCCTTAACACTAGAACGAGCTCTCCTCTACACTAGCTCACCCTACAGTTTGGCGCAGAGCGTCAAATGAAACACCCACCACGGAGCCAGCGGAACAATCCGCTGAGAAAAGACCATCAGACTTCGAAGTCCCTTATCTTCAATCAGATTGTAGTCGAGAATTTCCCAACGGAAAAGAAAATCATCACTGGACATTTGATCCCTATAATCTTATCTTTTATCACGACGGAGCCTTCACCGCAAAAGAAAGCAAAGGGACATACACGTACCAGTGGAACCCACCCATATACAGATACAACCTTCCCCCAGCAGCAGAGTACTACAAAGATAGATCTAAAAGAGAAAAGGAAGACGGAACCTACGACAACTCACATTGGAAACGCCCAGATTATTCAAGACCTCATATCGGGCCCCTCTCATCAGAAGAACTCTGGAAACACCCGGACGCACAGAAAGTCGAAGAGAAACCTTACACCGGGAATATTAAGGACTACTGGGAATTTGATCCCGATACCGACACAGCCGATACGACAACCGCACCACAGAACCCTCAGACCGAACCACAGCATCCTCAAGAAGTCGCAACAACCGCACCGCATCCAGAAGAAACCGCGCCAGAACCTGAGAAAGCAGTATCAGACACCCGAACAAAGTCTGATTCCAGAGGAAGTCGAGAAAGCAGCCCATCAAGCGCAGCAGAAGCGGAAGGACATACAGAGAAATCAACAAGATCTCCATCAATCAAATCAGACGAAGATATTTTCGGAACCAGAAGAGGAAGACAAGGAAATCTATTCGGAAGACCCGAAAACATCACAACAATGGGAGACGCTGCCACCTCGATACCCAACCCCGCCACTGCACCTAGCTATGTCCCCCTTGGAGAAATTAATGTACCGTACAAGACGCCTCCATCTCCGACACCAGCCGATCCCGCAAAACCGAGACCTGAGACTCGATTCGCCCTAGGATTCGGCGCGACCGAACCGATGAGATGGAGACCGCCACAATCACCATCACCACCGCCTTCCGACCGATCAATTGAAGACAAGAAAGGAAAAGAAGTTCAGGACTATGTTTTCGGAAGAGGAGCAACCGCAGATCTTCCGAAAGGATCAAAGTATCCACCAGGGAATTCCCCACCAGGAGGAACAGGAACAATCGGATCTAAACCCGAAGATAAAGACAAAGGATTCAAACTAAACGCACTAGGAATATACGACGGAAGAGATCGAGCGAAAGCAGCAAAGTTCATCGAACAATGCGTACTTCGCTTCATAGCATTTCCCAACGCGTATAAGGCCAACATGCGAAAGATAACCTTTGTACTCTCGCATCTTACCGATGGACCTGCCCTTCACTGGGCATCCCTTTTAATAAGCAAAATAGATAAGATACGAGATCGCGGCCTAGATCCAGAAGCATACCTTCCATGGACGGTGTTCCGCGACCACTTCTTAGAGACCTTTGGAGAAATAGACCCCGGAAGGGACGCTAGATTCAACATACAGCGCCTGGAACAAGGCACTATGGACACCAAAGATTACATCACGATCTTCAGAGACTATGCCATGGAAGCTGGTTACGATCATAAAGCATTGATCGACCAATTCAAGAGAGGACTGCGCAACGATGTCGTAGTCGAGATCCTCAAGAGAGATCACATCTCGAACGACATCGAAGAATGGTATGAACTCGCATTACGCATCGATAATAACTGGCGAGAAGCCCAAGCATTCCAACGACATTATACAAGACCAATGAACCCAACGAGCGACCTCACCCTCCTATACAAGAAACCACAGACGTACGTTCCATTCCGAAGAGGAAACGGAAATAAAGGGAATGCTACCACCGCCAGAGCCGCTCAGACCGGAAACAATAACCGAAACTTCAGACGACTTACCCCGCAAGAACGTACCGAACTCCAGAAATCAGGATCATGCTTCTATTGCCGGAAGCCAGGACACATCTCCAGGAACTGCCCAGAGAAACGTACCCAAACAACGATCAATGCACGAACAGCGAATCTAACAGAGGAAGAATCCCCGATTGATCAGATCACCAAACTTGTGAACAAGATGGACAGCGAAACGTTCGCACGCACTGCCAACATGTTCAAAGACAATCAGGGTTTTTGAATCGTCCTTCAACCGCGGCTGTTGAAAGGACACAGACAATGAACTTTTCAAATCGGTCTCCTGTGCAGGAAACAGGAGATGATGTAAATAGAACAGTGTATATAAGGTCATACCAAGATGGAGCAACGCACGCTCCATCAATTCATATACCTGTTACATTTCATGGAAAGTTCCGTAAAGCCGCCGCAAAAGCACTGCTCGATAGCGGAGCAAGCAGTACCCTGATCCATCCAGATTTCGTACGAAAACACAAGATGAATCTGATCCAATTGAAGAAGCCAATACCAATATATAACGTTGATGGATCTAGGAACACTATAGGAGAGATCAAACAGAAAGTGTACCTCCCAATGACGATGGAAGGGATCAACGGAGAAATTCACCGCGAAAACTTAGGATTGTTCGTCACAGCCCTGGGAGGAGACGAAGTAATCTTAGGAACCCCTTGGCTCAAGAAACACAATCCTCATATCGATTGGAGAAAGAGACAGATTACACTACAAACATGTCCAGGTACGTGCCTCACTACCAGTAAAACAATGATCGTCCAAGGAAAAGACGAACACTCTCTACAATCATTCGAAGAACAGAAGATCAACCATCACGCAACGATAGAAGAACAAGAAGACCCCGAATCCAACTCCGATCTCGCCGATATCAGGATAGTCAGAACGTTCCATGGAAAAACTGACGTAGAAACAATGCCGATTGCAAAAGAAGCAAACGAACCCGGTATTTGGATAACAGCAAGAGCAACCAAGGCACAAGAACTCGCAGAAAGAGCGGCCATAGGAGAGAAGAAGAAGACACTCGATGAGATGATTCCGTCTAGTTACAAACAGTATCAGAAGGTATTCGAAAAGAAAGCGTCGGAACGCTTTCCAATCAGCAGACCTTGGGATCACGCGATAGACCTGACTGAAGGATGGAAACCTCGAAATTGCAAAGTATACCCAATGACGGTACCAGAACGGAAGGAACTGGACACATTCATAGACGAGCATCTACGAAAAGGGTACATCCGAGAATCAAAATCAGAGATATCATCGCCCTTCTTCTTTATCAAGAAGAAAGATGGATCTCTTCGACCAGTACAGGACTATCGCTATCTTAACTCGATCACGGTTAAAAATGAATACCCGATACCACTCATCTCAGATCTCATCGACAAATTAAAGGACGCTAAGATCTTCTCAAAGCTCGATCTCCGATGGGGATACAACAATGTTCGGATCAAAGAAGGAGATCAATGGAAAGCTGCGTTCAAAACAAACAGAGGCCTTTTCGAACCAATGGTAATGTTCTTCGGACTAACCAACTCACCCGCAACATTCCAAGCAATGATGAACGCACTGTTCAAAGAATTAATAGACACCGGAAAAGTGGTGGTCTATATGGATGACATACTGATATTTACAGAAACACTCGACGAACATAGAAAACTGATGAAAGAAGCCCTCCAACTTCTAGAACGGAACGATCTATTCCTCAAACCAGAGAAGTGCTTCTTCGAACAACCATCGATTGAGTACCTAGGCGTGATAATCACGCACAACAAAGTACAGATGGATCCGGTCAAAGTCCAAGGACTAGCCGAATGGCCCACACCGAGGAAAGTAAAAGAAGTCCAATCATTCCTCGGATTTGGAAATTTCTATCGACGCTTCATCAAAGACTATTCCAAGATCGCCAGACCCCTATTCCAGCTCACAAAGAAAGACCACGAATGGAACTGGACGGCCGAATGTGAACGTACCTTCGAAAGACTGAAACAAGAATTCACATCGTCCCCAATCTTAATCATGCCCGATGAAAACAAACCATTCCGCATAGAGAGCGACGCCTCCGATTTTGCGTACGGAGCAATCCTATCGCAACCAGATGAAATCGGAATATGGCACCCAGTCGCGTACCTATCCAAATCACTGTCTCCCGCGGAACAGAATTACGAGATATACGACAAAGAACTCTTAGGAGTAGTCAAAGCCTTAGAACACTGGCGACACTATCTAGAAGGAGCAAACCACAAAGTCGAAATCTGGACAGATCATAAAAATCTAGAATATTTCACAACAGCGCAGAAACTCAATCGACGACAAGCACGATGGAGCTTATATCTGTCCCGTTTCGACTATACCTTGGTACACAAACCAGGAAGTACAAACAAGGCAGACGGACTTTCTAGAAGACCAGATCATAAGGAAGATATTCCAGACAACGACGACCGCATCCTGCTTCACCCTTCGGTTTTCAGGGCCAGAGCCACCGGAAGAGGAACAGTCGAAGCAGTCGGAGACAAAGAACTTCTCAAGGAACTAAGAAACTTCTCACACCTCGATGATGAAGTTTGGACGGCGTTAAATATGATCAAAAGATCGGGACCACGCACCCTCGCAAAAGGAATCGAAGATTGGAACTTCGAGAACGATCTGATCATCAGAAAAGGAAAGATCTATGTGCCACAGAATCTCGAACTCAGACGCAAGATCCTAAAGTCGCATCATGATCTAGAAACGATTGGACATCCAGGCGAAATGAAAACCCTGGAGCTAGTACAAAGAAACTTTTGGTGGCCAAAGATGATTTCCTTCGTAAAAGGTTATGTTCAAGGATGTCCCGTATGCCAGTCAACAAAAAATGTCACGCATCCGGCGAAACATCCATTACAACCTACAGAAATACCAGAACGACCATGGGAAACAATCACATCAGATTTTATTACAGATCTTCCGATCTCCAATGGATTCGATTCGATCAACGTAGTCGTCGACAGATTCACCAAAACCGCAATATTCACGCCGTGCCTAAAGACGATCAACGCAGAAGAAACGGCGGATCTTCTGATCGACAATGTTTACAGACGATTTGGACTATGGAAAAGAATGATATCGGACAGAGGCCCTCAATTCGCATCCAAAGTATTCCAATCCATCTGCGAAAGCCTCGGAGTTATCTCGTCACTCAGTACAGCGTATCATCCCCAAACGGATGGCGAAACAGAAAGAGTAAATCAAGAATTAGAACAATATCTTCGAGCATTCTGCAACGGAGATCAAACGAATTGGGCAAAACTTCTACCAAAAGCAGAATTTGCACACAATATAAGACAACATTCAGCTACGAAAGCTTCCCCATTTGAACTCCTACACGGGTATCAACCGGTTTTTAACCCGGCAATACCAACCGATCCGCGAATACCGACAGCCGAAGAAAGAATAAAGAACCTTAAGGACGCATGGGACAACACAGAAGCAAGTCTGGAAATAGCTGCCAAATTAATGAAAATGCAGCACGATCAAACGTCCACACTGCGAGACCAACTCAAACAGGGTGACCAAGTATGGTTAGATGGAAAAAATCTTAACACGGTATACCCGAAAACTAAACTAGCACCAAAGCGATTTGGCCCATTCAAAATCGAAAAAGTAATAGGACCAGTAACCTATCGCTTAGAACTACCGGCGAAATGGAAAATACATCCAGTATTTCACGCGGCACTATTAATTCCGTTTAAAGAAACAGAACAATATGGAGAAGCTTACGAAAAACCGCCTCCGGAACTAGTAAACGATGAAGAACTCTATGAACTAGAAACAATAATAGCCTCGAAACTAGACAAACGATATTCCGAACCATTACATTATTTCGTAAAATGGAAAGGCTACCCAGATTCCGGTAACACATGGGAACCAGCATCTAATCTCGAAGGATCAAAAGATGCGATCGCAGAGTTCCATCGGAATAACCCCAAGGCACCGAAGTTGCCACCACAGCCAATCAGAGATACCAACACAGAAGCCACTGATCGCGACGAAACCGACGCAACGCAGCGAGAACGAAGACCAACAAGACGAAAGAAACGCAAGACGAAAGTAAGACATTAATGAGACTCAACGACATTCAGGCGAATGCACTGCCAACAAGGGGGGGATAAAAACCCTACAGGTTCAACAAGACAGATCACCAATGTCCACCACCCCGAACGCAACCAACATCTCCTCTACCAATCAGACCGTCTCACCCAACAATGTCGAACGCATCCGCCTCGTCTGCAACAAAGCACACCACACTCAACAGGAACGCACTCTCTGTGGAGACTGCTTCATCGCTCGATCGGCAGCAATCTTCGCAATTAAGTCAGTACCTCCTCCGTCTAGGTCAGGACCAGACGGAAGAACAGGGGGTAAGCCGATTAGAAGCACACAGAAGAACCCTAACTGAAGCACCCGAATTCCTCACAGGTGCCAATGCAATCCCCGTGGTCCGGAGCGACGAAGGTCCCAACACCCGACTCCCCGATACTCGAGAATCAAATAGCCCACATGATAGCCGGAGTAGCGATCGAGCAGGCCAGACAGCGGATCGACGACCTCAGGAGGGAGTCGGCCGACGTCCAGGGCATCCTGGAAGACCACAACAAGATGCTCGACGAAGAACTCCGCCAGTTAGACTCGAGGTACCTGACGCTCTCGACCGAGATGGAGGAACGAGAGGTCAAACTCCTTCGACGATTCCGGAAGCTAGCGCAGCGGCTGTACTCAACGTCGCAGAGCTCCGGAGATTCCTTACTGAAGTCGGACACAGAGTCAACTGGCTCAACTGGGAAAGACACACCTTCCGCGCCGCCTACGAAGGAGAAATCCTCCGCAGACGAATGGAAACTACCGGAGTTCCCCATATGTCGTCACGCGACGGCCCCGACATCGACCTCATCTTCCATGGACATCACATCTCCCCGGGCTATACTGTTCGACCCAATCCCATCACATCCGTCCTCACCAGACCCCCGTTCCTTCCTAACGCCCCTCCACGACCCGTCACCGCCCCCACGCCACCAGGATCCCTACCCATCCCCGGCATCACCCAGATTAACCCCGTCCAGCCTCCCGTCACTAGAAACGGATTACCCGAAGAGCAGTTCAGACAGCCCCTGCCAAGAGAGCTATCGGGACAGTCCCTGGTCCTTCCAGAGCCCGGACAACCGACCGGACGACCGGCCAGCAGTCCGCGACCGGTACCTAGGACACCTCCTCAGCTGCCCGCCGTGCCTAGACCGCCAACTCCATTCCCACTATCTGCTAGCGACACTCCCATGCCGTGGCACGGAAACCCCGCTCCCTATCCCTCATTCCTACGTCCGCACCCCGACCACGCTCGAGATCCCGTCACCCAGGATCCCCGAGTCACCGCACAGCGACGTAAACATGATTCTGTCGACCCCGACGGAAGACCGTTCAAGCGGATCAGAGAGTTCAGACTCCCCGATGCATCGAGTGAGGAAGAACTTCAAGGAACTCAAAAAGATAGTCGATCGGATGATGGAAGACCGCGCTCGCCGGAGACAGGAACTCAACCTAACGGACGAGTCGGACAGTTCAGCGGACGAAGCGGAAGAAACGACCGAGAATCCCTCGGACCAGTGGAACAACGAGCCGACCACGTGGACGCAAGAGGAGTGGGACGCAATTCCCTCGAAGCCGCGGAAACGCTGCTGGAAATGCGGCAAGCGAGGCCATCTCCGCCGAGATTGTCCCCGTCGCAAGGACGCTCCCCCTCACTCCCCCCGATCTCGGTCCTGCTATCCCCTCCGACCACAGACTCCTCTTCCTCACCCTCGCCCGAGCCGTCCGGATATCAGTTACGGTCCAGGAACACTGATGTCCCACCCCCACCTCCGACGTACCGACGCTACCGCCCGCGCCCACAGGCAGCTTCTGGGATTCCTCACGCGGCGTGAGAGCCTGACGCACGAAGCCGCCCAACACGCCACTGAGCAGTGGCTGTACTGGGAAGACGCAATGCTCCGCACTCAGCGAGAACCCCCCTCGCGCTTCAATCACTCCTGGCGCGTCGACGATCTCTTCTGGAAGGAAGAAGATTGGGACTTGCAGGAAGCGGAGGAGTCGAAGGATCACTGGCCAGAGCCCTGGTAAGCGCGCGGACAGACTTTACCCATCATCATGCACTCGGACTTTCTCTCTCCCCCCATCATTACGCTCTCGCATCTATCGTCATGATACTTCTCGGACTGACTATGGACTGCGCCCTCATCCGCACGCATATTTTCCTCGGACTTCTCTACTATACCGGTTTCTATCGCTATGAGGAAGGCGAGACGCTTGATATTCTCTCCGCGACGCGCTGGACGCGTCGCCTGCTTACGACTCAGTTTTGATTATGTACGAATCATCACTTACGATTGCTGGCAATGATTACATCATTGCCCCTCCGCATCGTAAGGATAAAAGGGAAGGCTACAAAGACCACAACACCCTCAGACATCGTCTAAACAAACCCACTCGCACCACCCAACCAAATGTCTTCCACCCTCACCCCCTCGTCGCGCAACCTCTCCACCACCGACCACACTCCCCCTACCACTCCTCCTCCCTCGCCCGTCCTCTCGCGCACTCCCACGCCCGACCCACAAGACGAAGAACTCCTTCGTCATCTCAAGAGAGTCACGGAACTCCTAAACCGTCCGGACGTCGCTCGCGCCATGAAGAGGCCGAGAAGTCTAGACGAAGAAGCCATGCGGGAGTCGAAGGGGAAATGTGGCATTAGAGGGGTATTCCGGAAGCACGGCCCCCGGTTCAGAAGCCCGGACCACGCGACAACGGCGAGGATAGGGCATAGGCTAGGGTCTCCCACGATGGACGGGGAGGACGTAAAAGTAGTGGAGGCGTTACTGAAGCGGTAGAATGGAATTCTATCGCTCGATTCCGGATAAGGATAAAAGGAGTGAACATCAAAACAGGAGGACTCAGAAGCGTGATGCAGCCCACTCAGTCGCCCGATCTCGCGATTTTCAATACGCCTACTCCACGCTGGCTCCTCGCCGTCATCAGCATCATCGTAGGACTTACGATCCTCATATTCCTCGCATCAACAATATTCCTCCTCCAATGGCGAAGAGCGAGTGATTGACAGCGTGTTCAAGAAATCCCTCTAGAACCGCTTCGATTCAGGAATCTACGAGACGTAGATTCTAGAGAGGGGGATAGTGTTACAACTTGTCCAAGGTACTTCATTTTCCATTGCCTTATTAGGAAGGACGTCGCTAAACGACGGATTACGACTGTGCCCCAGTTCGTAACCGTCTCAACGGCGCGACGACGACAGTGCCACAGATCGTCACCGTCCCGACGACAGTGCCACAGATCGTCACCGTCTCAACGGCACAGCCGCGACGATGCCACAGTCTCATCCCCGTAGATACTTGATGCGACCGTCGCTCAATGTACATATATTTACTCGACCTCCTTTCTTATAAAAGGAGGCTCAACGAACGAGCTATTCCCCAGCTCGTTCTCTTTGTAAATACAGGACTGTTCTAACTAAAGAACCTCCTCTTAAGTATACTAAAGAGAGCTCAAAGTAACTAAGTCGAAAGCTCGCCTAAGTCTTCCGTGAAGACTTACTGCTTCGCTTATCGACCTCTAACTTCGTATAGCCGAGACGTCCGGATCACCTGATCCCACCTCTCATCCTCACAAGTACTGTAGCCTGAGCCGCTTGTCACGTGATAAGGACCGTCCTTAACAATATTCCTTCTCCAATGGCGAAGAACGAGCGATCGACAGCATGTCCAAGAAATCCCTCTAGAACCGCTTCGATTCAGGAATCTACGAGACGTAGATTCTAGAGAGGGGGATAGTGTTACAACTTGTCCAAGGTACTTCATTTCCATTGCCTTATTAGGAAGGACGTCGCTAAACGACGGATTACGACTGTACCCCAGTTCGTAACCGTCTCAACGACGCGACGACGACAGTGCCACAGATCGTCACCGTCCCGACGACAGTGCCACAGATCGTCACCGTCTCAACGACACAGCCGCGACGGTGCCACAGTCTCATCCCCGTAGATACTTGATGCGACCGTCGCTCAATGTACATATGTTTACTCGACCTCCTTTCTTATAAAAGGAGGATCATCGAACGAGCCATTCCTCAGCTCGTTCTCTTTGTAAATACAGGACTGTTCTAACTAAAGAACCTCCTCTTAAGTCTACTAAAGAGAATCCAAACTAAAGTCGAAAGCTCGCCTAAGTATTCCGTGAATACTTACTGCTTCGCTTTTCGACTCTAACCTTCGCGCAACCGAGACGTCTGGATCACCTGATCCCACCTCTCACACGTAAGAGTACTGTAGCCTGAGCCGCTTGTCACGTGATAAGGACCGTCCTTAACACCAACCTTCTTGGAGTCTATAATCTTTTCGACCTCATAGACTTCCTCTCCTTGGACTAACTCTGGGGGTGGAGGTGCAGGTGCTTTCTGATTGTCAAAGGCGGGACCGTTGTGTGGAGATAGGAGGGACTCGTTGAAGACCGGATGTTTTTGTGACCAGGATGCAGGGAGGCGAAGCTTGTAAGCCGATGCTCCGACTTTTTCCAGAATTTCGAAAGGACCAAAGCGCTTGTCATCTAGCTTTTGCATAGGACGTGCCGTTTTGATTACGGTTTGGCCATCTCTGGTCTTGGCTTCCAGCCAGACGAAGTCGCCAATTTTGTAATCTATTGGTTTGTCCTTCTTGCGATCGTAAAAGCGCTTTTGATCGTCCTGTGCGGCCTTTAGCGCAGAGCGGGCTTCCTCATAGATGTCTCGCATGCGTTGTGCAAACTCGTTCGCCGATGGGTTGTCTGTCTCGCGTCGAGGGTTTGTCCCCAGGTAGAGTTCCCGACCATAGTTGGCAAAGTTGGGAGACATCCCAATCGAACTATGGACCATGTTGTTGAGCGCAGTCATGGCAAGTGGGAGGTAACGTGTCCAATTGTCTTGTCGTTGATTGACGAAGATGCGAAGGTAGTTTTCCATGGTCATGTTGGAGCATTCGGTCTGTCCGTCCGTCTGAGGGTGGTACGCCGTAGATGGATTCCCTTCAATGCCTAGCAGTTGGAACAATGCCGTGGTGAACTTGGAGACAAAGACGCTGCCACGGTCACTGACAATCTTTCTAGGAATTCCATGATGGGGGACTACTTCTCGTAGGTACTTGAAGGCAAGCTCGTCTTCCGTTAGGTCTTTGGTCGTGGCCCAGAATACAACCTGCTTGGTACCCATGCAGTTCACATTGCAGATGGCGTCTTTTCCATCCGAGACCGGGAGCAGCATGACAAAGTCGATGGATACATGCTCCCAAGGTGCTTGTGGTGGGTCATGTGGGTGGAGTGGAGCGGCAATACGATCGTGTCTAATCTTGGTACGTTGGCAGGTCTCACATCCTTCGACATATTTCCGGACGTCATCTCGAATGGCAGGCCACCAGTAGTTGCGCATGATGAGCTCATGGGTCTTGTATCGTCCTGGATGACCGACAAGCAGGCCGTCATGATGAGCCTGGATGATGTCTGCACGGAGTCCTTTGTCTCTTGGGACATAGAGTCTGTGTTGCCAGGTGACCGTTCCATCTGCATGTTCCAGCCATCCCTTTACTTTGAGTGCTAAGGCGCGTTCTACTGCATGGTCTCGGAGTACGGTAGCCTCCTGAATCCGCTCAATGAAGGCATTGTCAGGTCCATTGGTTACAATTCCTGCATGATTGAGGGCGCGAAAGAGTTCTGGTTTCAGGAGGACGATGTCTTCATTGTCTTTCTCCCCCTTCTCAAGGCCCGCTAGTCGGGAAATAGCATCAGGTTTACCCATTGTTTTGCCAGGCTTGTGGAGTAGCGTACAATGATACTCTTGTAGCTCCGTTAACCATTGTGCTTGTCTCCGATTTAGCTTCTGCGCCTTGCGGAAGTACGTGAGATTGCGATGATCCGACCAGATTTCAAACTCCTGTCGTGCCCCCATGAGGTATTGTCTCCATTCCTCTAGCGCCGTCATGATAGCCAGTAATTCTTTGTCATAGATCTCGTAGTTCCTCTCAGCTTCACTGAGGGACTTTGAGAGGAAGGCAACCGGATGCCATTTGCCATTGTCCTGTTGTTGCGAAAGTACCGCGCCCGTGGCATAGTCAGAGGAGTCCGCCTCGACACGGAACTGCCCATCGTCTGTAGGGATTGCTAGAACTGGCTGTGATGTTATACGTCGCTTGAGTTCCTCAAAAGCCTCCTGCTGTGGGGTGTCCCAGACCCATTCCGTCTTCCCAGTGAGTTTAGTCATTGGGTGAGCAATGCCGCTGAAGTCCTTGATAAAGCGACGGTAGAAGTTGCAAAAGCCCAAAAACGATTGAAGTTGTTTCTTCGTTTTGGGGGCTGGCCAATTGGTGATTGCCGCGACCTTTGCTGGATCCATGTGAACCCTTCCTCCGCCAACAATCATGCCCAGGTATTCGATTTCTGCCTTCTCAAACTCGCACTTTTCTGGCTTCAGGTAGAGTTTGTTCTCTCGCAGGATCTGGAGGACCTCTTTGACTATCCGACAATGTTCTTCTAGCGTATGCGTGAAGATGAGGATGTCGTCCAAATAGACGACCACGACTCCTTGGTGGATCAAGTCTTTGAACAGGTCGTTCATCATGGCTTGGAACGTAGATGGGGAGTTGGTGAGTCCAAAGAACATGACCGTAGGCTCGTAGAGACCTTTGTTCGTGCGGAATGTGGCTTTCCACTCGTCCCCTTCTTTAATCCGAACATTGTTGTACCCCCATCGGACATCGAGCTTGGTAAAGTGCCGTGCTCCCTTAAGCTTGTCAACTAACTCTTGGATGAGCGGGAGCGGGTAACGGTTCTTTATCGTCATCTCATTGAGCTTTCGATAGTCCTGCACAGGACATAGCGAGCCGTCTTTTTTCTTGATGAAGAAGAATGGGGAGGCCATGGGTGATTTGGATGGTTGGATCCGGCCAGATCTCAGGTTCTCTTCCAAAAAGGCGTCCAGTTGCTTCTGCTTGTCCAATGTGAGGGGGTAAACTTTGCAATCGACCGGTTTGAAGTTAGGAGTGAGCTCAATGGCGTGGTCCCATGGGCGTCACTCAGGGAGCTTGTCGAAGTCATCTTTGTCAAAGATGTCCTTGAATTTGTGGTACGCCGTTGGGACTCGCTCAGAGAAGGTCTGTTCCTTTTTCTTAGCATGCTCTTCAATTGCAATGTCCGATGCATGGGTCCAGATGTGGTATGTCGCTTTGTAACCATCCCAGTCGAAAGCAAACAGCTGCTCGTCCTTTTCCATGTGGACTGGCTCTTCCTCCTCTTCTTCATCATCATCAATATTGAGGAGGGGAGGGGGACGAGAGCAGCTGATAGGGCATCGGTCAAATTCAATTGACCCGGATTTCCAGTTGATGTGAGGGTTGTGCTTCTTTAGCCACTCATGTCCAATGAAAAGGTCCGTATCTCCTAGATTGGAGACCGCCAGGTCAATGTTTTCTTCATGGTCTTGAATATTTAGACAAAGTGTGACATATTCCGTGATGGGACCTCCTGCGTTGAGAGTGCCGTCTGCATTTCGTACTGGGATTGGGCGAGCAGTCCGTCGCGTGGGGATGTGATTTTCCTGCACAAACTTTGTGTTGATACACGAGCCAGTGCAACCACTGTCCAGGAGTGCGAGAGCTTTGACAATGCGCTTGGAATCTACCACCAGTTGTGTGGGAATGACCGTTTGTTCCTTGGCGCTAGAGGAGCGTATGAACTGCATAGGAGTGGCGAGCTCTAGTAGGGCTTGACATGCTAACTCGTCTCCCATGCCAGTTATCTCCTTGATGGCTTCATAAGTAGCCTCGTCACGGTGTCGGTGGTGTGTCCAGATGCGAAGGATTGCAATCGCACTTTCGGGTTTGTCTTCCCTTAAGCGACAAAGCGTCCATTGAGCCGTTCCAGGTGCCATATAACATGATTTGGGCACCGTGCCCCTTCCATCGCACGGCGTTGTCCCTGACTTCACAGGGTCCATATCCAAAACCGAGTCCGTATCCAAAGCCATATCCAAAACTGAACCCGAAACCGAAGCCATATCCAAAGCCGAAGGCTCACAAATCGAAGCCTGAGTATCTAAAATAACAACGGGACGCGTGCCCGTACCGATAGAGTCCGTAAGAGAAGTCATAATGGGGATATCCCCCGTAGTAGTACAGTCCGAATCAACAATGCGCGTATGTAAACGAGAACCAGGCCACCGAGGCGCAACAAAACCAGACGGGCGAGAAACAGAAACTTGGGCTTCAGATGCCGTGTACATCGTCAGCCCCCTCAAAAACCCTCCTTCTTCTCCTCCACCTTCGGCTGAGCTTGAAGCGCGTCCATCACGCTTTTCCGATCTTCGGCCGACAGGCTCCTAGCCCAGGCAGTGGGCGTCTCGAACGTCTGTGCTTGAGCCTCCCGCTTTGGTGGTTCCGTGTACCGGTCCCTCCCCCACATGTCTTGGATGTTCTTCACATCCACCCTGCAGTCCCGCACCTGGTGGCCATTCTGTCCGCAGCGGAAGCATCGGCCCTTAATGTCGACACGGTTGACGTCCATTGGCTGTCCTTTGCCACCGTGTACCGTGCCGGTTCCATCGCAGCGCCATGGGACCTGTCCCCCTTGCTGCCCATTGGACGACCCTTGTCCTTTGGGTTTTTGGTTCTGCACGGGGCCGCTGCGTTGAGTTTTCAGGTCCTCCCGCTCCTATCACAGTCCATCAATCAGAATGATGCGCTCCTTCAGATCCTCATATTTATGAGGGACGTGACCGCTGTCATAGATGGAGTCGATGGTCCGGTAGTAGATGTTATGCTTAAGCAGCTGCATGAGGTGGATGGGGTCCTGCGCCGTGGAGTACCCAGCCTTCCTTGCCAGTTGTTCAAACCTGGCAAAGTATTCATGGGCGGTGGTACCCTTCGTCTGTTTGAACCCGTCCAGTTCGACCGCGGCACGGTGTTGCTCATTGACATCGGTGAACGCGCCTTTGAGTGCCTTGTGGAAGTCCACCCAGGCGACCATGGCTCCATTGGCTAGGTGCACGTCTTCGTACTCGGCCTTCCAGGTGCGTGCTGCCTCCCCTGTCATGTATGTGAGGATGAAGAGTACTTTGTCCTTGTCCGTCACGAGGTCATCCTCGGCGGCTCGCATGTACTCCTCGCATGACCACATCCAGTCGTTGAAGTCCTCTCGTTTCCCAGAGAAGCCTTCAGGAGTTTTTGCGTGGACCTTTTTTCGAGGGGGTCTGGCAGCGGCGGCGGCTGGGGCGCTAACAGTGACCGCAGGGGGGTTGACGGTGATGGGGGGGCGGTGACATTGACGGTGGGGGGTGGCAGGTTGAGGGCGGCAACAAGCACGGCAGGGATGGCGACCCATTGGCCATTTACTTCCATGAGCCATGCATTGTCGGTGCCGTTATTCATGTGTTGGATGGGAGAGCCCGTTTGGCCGATGACGATGTTCCATCTTCCCCCAATTTTGGTGCAGTTGGCAAGTTCGGCGGGGAGAGGGGGTTGGGGGTCGGTGCGGATCCACTGGGCAGCCATGATTGGTTCGTCGAGGTCGGAGAAGTCTTCGTTGGTGACAGGTGGTAGGGCAGAGGCGGCGATGAGGTTGAAGTCAGCTTCAGTGAGGTCGTCTTGGCTTTCGTTGGCGAAGTACCAACTGATGCCACTTGTTTGGGTTGCTACAAAGGCGACTTCAACAATGGTGTCTCCGAGTTGGACAAAGAAGTCGTCTCCTTGTTCAGTGAAGCCTAGGGGGAGGGGATATATGTAGCAGTTTTCGTCCTCGACGTCGGTGTCGGAGTCAGAACTGGAGTCGGAGCCGTTGAGTCCGAACGAGGGAATTGTTTATAAGTGGGTGAGGTCGATGACCTCTAGCTGGGTGAGGTCGATGACCTCTGGCTCTGGTGTGGGGCTGGGGGTGTTGCCTGGTGTAAGGAGGCGGTGGGTGTGTCGAGTGTCCACTGGTATTTTCTCGTTGGGCGCGTAGAAGGACTTTGGGGGTTGCTCGAGTTTGTAGCGGTAGGTGACGTATGGGCAGAAGTAGACGTAGAGGTTTCCGTTTCCTTGTTCGCTTATTTTGAGGCGATAGAAGTGGACGTCTATGACGGAGTCTTCAAGTTCTTCTACGCTGAGGGCGACCTTCCAATTGTGCCAGGCCCAAGGATCTTTAGACTCGTTGATGAGGGAGATGATAGTATCGTTGCTGATGGGGATGAATTCTTGTACTTGCGAGCACCAATCTTCCATGCACGAGCCCCCAGTCGAAATGGTTACTCTGTGCGGCAAGGGAAGATTTTGTCGAGGGAAGGTGGTTCTGTTACGAGATCGCAAGACGGTCTGCCTCAGTCTTCTCGACCTGTTGGCTGTCTCTTCGTCTAGGGGACACGAGCCCAAAGACTTCCTAAACCGCTTTCCTTTCGCCGCTTTTACTCGTTTCCTACACCAAAGGTGCACCTTCTACTGTCACCTCTGAGCTTTCAACTCCTGGTATTGGAGAGTCTCGAGTAGGTGTAACGTTTCGAGGAAACGTCAAGCCGGCACCGGTATACGTGCGCACGACCACAATGTCAGGGTAACAAGTCGCGTACTCTGGGGGCAACGGTCTAGGGCGGCACGGGGGAAGAACAAGGTCAGTACCAGACGGATACTACTACTATTACGCTACAGTACGTAGGGACGGTCGTAGGGTGGTGCAAGAGTAAACAGATCTCGAGCTTATGTCAGCAACGACTAGTGCGATAGCACCAAGTTACGACACAGCTGACTAGAAGATGAGGACGACAGAGGGGAGCCGATCAGACACGGCGACAGACAAGGGAAAGCAAGCAAAGTCGGTAGAATTGACTAGCTCGAGATAAGGAATATGTACAGCGAGAGCGAGCCTTATATACACAAGAGGAGAGAGACTTAGGTAAGCAACCAATACACGGCGATCAGTAAGCAGACCAAGTATAAGTAAGCAGTCGTATGTAAAAGAGCACAGCATGCATCAGCAAAATAACACATTAAGTTGGGGTCTGTTTTGATGAGTTGCTGAGTTGAGCAACCGACGAAACACCCAAAACAGCCAAACTCCAAAACTTGTCTGAAACCCAAGTCTATTGGGGGGTTTGGGAAACTCAAGGCTCAACTGGGGGTAACTGATACTAAACTTCTGTACAATACATACCAAACCCAGGCTACTTCCAGTATTATTTTGCTTGTACCCTAGAATCACTCATTTAAAAGGACATGATAACACTTTTTTATATTATGAAATATATAGTATAACATATTATAACAAATGTAATCTACAACATCGGGCGGCAAGAGCGGGACAACAAGGATCATCTCATAGACTCGTTCCCAGTCCGCTCGCATGACACACGCTTATATAAGAGGGGACGCGAGTTCTGCGAGCGGACTGGGACGCAATGTCGTCCTTTTGGCGTGGCGTGCATTTCCCCGCCAAATCAGACGGTCACCCTTTTCTTCGAAAATGGCCTCCCTCTCAAAAAAAAAAAGTTCTCCAGGTGTTATGTTCAGAGTGTGTTTTTTGAGGAGCTCTTTCACTTGGGTATAATGACATTTGGACGATTTTTTCGCAAAAATTGAACCTCATTACAAAAATATTTGTAGTACCCTTCAAACTCACCGGAACCCGTGTTGCCCACTGCGACGCGTCGAATGCGCCTCCCTCTTCGATTGATCTCCCTCCACAATATCCTGGCTGACCACTCCATAAATGTTAGTATACATCAGTGTGCTCTGAGGTGGCAGATTTGCTGGTCCTGCAGGACCAGGAGTAGCCTGAGGGTACCATGCAAACCCTGACGACGACTGGTGCCACGGAGAGTCCGCTGGATAATACCATGCCGCAGGCTGATGGGACGGATAGGATGCAACTTCTGGGGCCTGTTCATTAGAGAGCACGCTATCTTGAGAAGTAAGTGGATTGTATTGCGGACCCGTCGTGTACGGTGTTGCCATTGGTGGTTGATGGCCCAGGGAGGGTATCTGGGCATGTGCGATTCCGGAATGTCCTGGAGCTGGCGGGTGAGGTCCAAGTGTAATACCAGATGCTTGAGGTGTTGCCGTTGTGCCCGTTGTGCCTGCTGTGCGGCGCTTTTTGGTTGGACGCTCCGGAGCTTCGTCTGGATGACTCTCAGGTGGGACCAAGGTGGTTGATACAGTGTGCAGTAGTGTATAAAGCGAGTCGCCGAGCTGATCCCAGCGAGCCCACTCCGAACCAAATACTTTGTACAACTTGGACTTGCTGGGGATGGGAGTGACAGACGCGAGCAGCTCGCACGCATCATCACTGAGAATTCCTGAGGAAGAGATAACAGAATGCGGGTAGTTTTCATGTTTGACTGCCTTCCGCCACGCGTAGAGGTCCTCACGCACATCGTGCCGTGGTTCATGTTTTTTGACCGATTGTTGCCGTGGTGTACAAGTGCGTAACGGAGGCCGTACGCGGGAAAACAAGCTTGGATTGCATACATCACAGCATTGTTGTGGCGTGACAGCTATATGGGATCTCAATAAGTCTGGGCAGGAAGTAGTAGTACAAAATGGACAACAGACCTGATGATTCATTGCCGTACACTTTACCAAGCAGCTGTCATCGACAGCAGGTGGTTTGGATGTAGGCATACAGGCCCTCCTTCGCGGCTCTTGGATCCAGGTCAGGCTCGTCGGAGAACTCAACAGCATCGTGCTTCCCATCGCTTGATCCACGGTGTTGACCGTGTCGAACAGCATATCCAGCGGGCATCTTCTTACGAGCGGGGGGAGAAGGATCTTTCTTGCCTGCGGGATACGCTTGACGAACCGCGCTGTCATGAGATCGACTGGAGGGCATCGCCGCTGTGAGATCTGGGGCCGTTGGGTCCACCGAAAATGAAGCCTTTTCGGCGAGCATGACCGCAAGGCCTTGACGACCATGACCACGAGCGGCACGTCCAGCTCGTTGTATCCATGCACTGAGTGTGGGGGGTAGTTTCCATTGGACAACAATGTCGACATCGGGAATGTTGCATCCCTGTGCAGGGCCGTCAGTATCTTGCGTGCGGAACGAATAGAAACATCTTGAAACTTACCATGCCAGCAGCGTCTGTACAGACGAGGATCCGTATTATCCCTCCCTTGAATAGTTGCATGGCCGCCGTACGGTACTTCTGTGACATAGCGGCGCTGTATGGTCGAATGAGTCCGAACTGTCGAAACCGCGGATCGACTTGGCTGTTCAGGTGATCCACAATCGCGCTCCCGGCCTTGATGTCATCCGTGTATAGGAAGGTCTTAGGAATGTCGGAAATAGTCATTTGAGAAGAAGGGACAAGAAAATCAAGGTCAGCATGGGTGTTCATAGGATGCTCGATTGCGCGGACGACTTGTGAGACGGCGGGGCGGTCATTGCTGATGTTGATGAACAGATAATCTGAGGGGTGGTACTGAAGCTTTTGTACAATGTCTTGTCGTACACGGGCGGTCATGGTTGCGGAGACGGCGATAAATGGTATGTGGTGTGGAAGATGAGCTCGAATGTTACCGAGGGTGCCATACTTCTTGCGAAATGAGTCCCCCCAGTGCGATACGCAGTGAGCTTCGTCCACGAAGACCGACAGAATCTGCGCTCCAAACTCCTTATCGTGGAGGACGTGTTGGATGAAACGGCGAGACTGTGCCATCTCCGGGGACAGCAGGACAATTTGCCACTCTCCCTGCGTGATTTTCTGCAATATGGTAAGTGTGGTGCAGGCAGAACTTTAGAGTATGGATAGCTCACCTTCATGATAGAGCGGGTGTATCCACCATGTGCACTATTGACGGCCATCGCGCTCAGCCCGAATTCTTCCTTGAAGGTATTAACCTGTTATATGTCAGGTCAGGCTGATCCTACAGCGAGCACAAAAAAAACAGCGCACCTGCTCATTGTGAAGGGCAATTAGAGGGGATATGACCAGCGTAACCCTCCCCCTATTCGACTCGAGCAGGTGTGGACCAGCAGCGATGCCTGTTTTCCCCGATCCCGTCGCAGCGTGGATTAATACGTCCTTGCCCATGACTTGGGCCTTCATGCCGTCGATTTGGAAAGGCTTGGCCCCTGTGAACCAGGTCTTGAAGTGTTTTTTGACGAGGTCGGGCAGTTGCTTGAGTTCGGCTTCGCGCGTTGTGCGGTCTGCTAGATGTGGCAGGTTCAGTGGGTTCCGAGATGTCTTCTTCCTTTGAGATCCAATGGCAATTGCTTTGAGGGGTCGCATGGGACGATGACGAGACACGGCAGGCGGAGGCATGGTGGCGGAAAGAGTGCGAATGTCTCACTCCGCCACCTCGTCACGGTTCATAAGCAGATCTCTGTTCGCTACGTTAACGACGGCTCCGACTTCACCCATCCATGCCAGTCCCTCCACCTCCAGGTCGTTTTTTTATCCAGCCTGATGATCCTGTTAGAATGGACGGGGATAGGCTGTGGGGATCGAGACACATACCATCCCCTGAGCTCAGCGACGCGGATAACGCTCACTCCAGCCCGCCCCCCTCGCCAACCCCGCGCATGCGTCAACTCTCCGTCGGTCAGCCATCAGGCAGGACGCTGCGCGACCTGTCATCGGACGACACCCCACTCGACATTCTACAAAAGCC
Organism: Amylostereum areolatum; assembly: GCA_012932865.1. Taxonomy (NCBI): domain Eukaryota; kingdom Fungi; phylum Basidiomycota; class Agaricomycetes; order Russulales; family Stereaceae; genus Amylostereum; species Amylostereum areolatum. Next base: position 12,766 of record SAXG01000156.1, on the reverse strand, counting down.
GTATCGCGACACCATACCCGTCGACTGTCCCCCCGAGCGACGGCCCATCGTCCGACGACACGCCTCTCGACGATTGACATAGCGAACCAACGGATGGAAATGCCATCACGCGTCAACCATCAATTTCCGACCGATCGGTCGACTATAAGAAAGGAAAAGAAGTTCAAGACTAAGTCTTCGGAAGAGGAGCAACCGCGATCTTCGAACGGATCGAGATACCCAACACCCCCCCGAACTTTCCCACCGGGAGGAACAGGAACGGGATCAAAACCGAAGACAAGAAAAGGATTCAAACTAAACCTAGGAGTTACGACGGAAGGAGGAGCGAAGGCGCAAATTCATGAACAATGCGACTTCGCTTCATAGCATTACCAATGCATACCCAACATGCGTAATAACCTTTACTCTCGCATCTCACCGATGGACCGCCCTTCCACTGGGCGTCCCTTTTAATAAGCAAGATCGAAGATACGAGACGCGGCCTAGATCCAGAGGTACTCTAGGACGGGTTCCGGACTACTTTAGAAACCTTGGAGAAATAGACCCAGAAGGACGTAGATTCAACATACAGCGCCTGGCAAGGACCATGGAAACCAAGATTATCACGATCTTCAGAGAATATGCCATGGAAGCCGGTTACGATCATAAAGCATTGATCGACCAATCAAGAGAGGACTGCAACGATATGTAGTCGATCTCAAGAGGGATCAACATCTCGAACGATATCGACGAATGGTATGAACTCGCACTGCGCATCGATAATAACTGGCGAGAAGCTCAAGCATTCCAACGACATTAACAGACCAATGAACCCGACGAGATCTCACCTTCATACAAGAAACCACAACGTAGCTCCACTCGAAGAGGAACAGAAAAAAAGGAACTTACCAACCGCCAGAGCGCTCAAACGGAAATAACCCGAAACTTCAGACGATTACAGCAAGAACGTACCGAACTCAGAAATCAGGATCATGCTTCTCTACCGGAAGCCAGGAACATCTCCAGGAACTGCCCAGAGAACGACCAAACAACGATCAATGCACGAACGAAATCTACACAGGAAGAATCCCGATGATCAATCACCAAGCTGTGAACAAGATGGACAGCGAAACTTCACGCACTGCCAACATGTTCTAAAGACAATCAGGGTTTTTGAATCATCCTTCAACCGCGGCTGTTGAAAGGACACAGACAATGAACTTTTCAAATCGGTCTCCTGTGCAGGAAACAGGAGATGACGTAAATAGAACAGTGTATATAAGGTCATACCAAGATGGGGCAACGCACGCTCCATCAATTCATATACCTGTTACGTTTCATGGAAAGTTCCGTAAGCCGCCGCAAAGGCACTGCTAGATAGCAGAGCAAGCAGCACCCTGATCCATCCAGATTTCGTACGAAAACACAAGATGAATCTGATCCAACTGAAGAAGCCAATACCGATATATAACGTTGATGGATCTAGGAACACTCTAGGAGAGATCAAACAGAAAGTGTACCTTCCAATGACGATGGAAGGGATCAACGGAGAAATTCACCGCGAGAACTTAGGATTGTTCGTCACAGCCCTGGGAGGAGACGAAGTAATCTTAGGAACCCCTTGGCTCAAGAAACACAATCCTCATATCGATTGGAGAAAGAGACAGATTACACTACAAACATGTCCAGGTACGTGCCTCACTACCAGTAAAACAATGATCGTCCAAGGAAAAGACGAACACTCTCTACAATCATTCGAAGAACAGAAGATCAACCATCACGCAACGATAGAAGAACAAGAAGACCCCGAATCCAACTCCGATCTCGCCGATATCAGGATAGTCAGAACGTTCCATGGAAAAACTGACGTAGAAACAATGCCGATTGCAAAAGAAGCAAACGAACCCGGTATTTGGATAACAGCAAGAGCAACCAAGGCACAAGAACTCGCAGAAAGAGCGGCCATAGGAGAGAAGAAGAAGACACTCGATGAGATGATTCCGTCTAGTTACAAACAGTATCAGAAGGTATTCGAAAAGAAAGCGTCGGAACGCTTTCCAATCAGCAGACCTTGGGATCACGCGATAGACCTGACTGAAGGATGGAAACCTCGAAATTGCAAAGTATACCCAATGACGGTACCAGAACGAAAGGAACTGGACACATTCATAGACGAACATTTACGAAAAGGGTACATCCGAGAATCAAAATCAGAGATATCGTCACCCTTCTTCTTTATCAAGAAGAAAGATGGATCTCTCCGACCAGTACAGGACTATCGCTATCTTAACTCGATAACGGTCAAAAACGAATACCCGATACCGCTCATTTCAGATCTCATCGACAAATTAAAAGGCGCTAAAATCTTCTCAAAGCTCGATCTCCGATGGGGATACAACAATGTTCGGATCAAGGAAGGAGATCAATGGAAAGCGGCATTCAAAACAAACAGAGGCCTTTTCGAACCAATGGTGATGTTCTTCGGACTAACCAACTCACCCGCAACATTCCAAGCAATGATGAACGCACTATTCAAAGAATTAATAGACACCGGAAAAGTAGTGGTCTATATGGATGACATACTGATATTTACAGAAACACTCGACGAACATAGAAAACTGATGAAAGAAGCCCTCCAACTTCTAGAACGGAACGATCTATTCCTCAAACCGGAGAAGTGCTTCTTCGAACAACCATCGATCGAGTACCTAGGCGTGATAATCACGCACAACAAGGTACAGATGGATCCGGTCAAAGTCCAAGGGCTAACCGAATGGCCCACACCGAGGAAAGTAAAAGAAGTCCAATCATTCCTCGGATTTGGAAATTTCTATCGACGCTTCATCAAAGACTATTCCAAGATCGCCAGACCCCTATTCCAGCTCACAAAGAAAGACCACGAATGGAACTGGACGGCCGAATGTGAACGTACCTTCGAAAGACTGAAACAAGAATTCACATCGTCCCCAATCTTAATCATGCCCGATGAAAACAAACCATTCCGCATAGAGAGTGACGCCTCCGATTTTGCGTACGGAGCCATCCTATCGCAGCCAGATGAGATCGAAAGATGGCATCCGGTCGCGTACCTATCCAAATCACTATCTCCCGCGGAACAAAATTACGAGATATACGACAAAGAACTCTTAGGAGTAGTGAAAGCCTTAGAACACTGGCGACACTATCTAGAAGGAGCGAACCACAAAGTCGAAATCTGGACAGACCACAAAAATCTAGAATATTTCACAACAGCTCAGAAACTTAATCGACGACAAGCACGATGGAGCTTATATCTGTCCCGTTTCGACTACACCTTGGTACACAAACCAGGAAGTACAAACAAAGCAGATGGACTTTCTAGAAGACCAGATCATAAGGAAGACATTCCAGACAACGACGACCGCATCCTACTTCACCCTTCGGTCTTCAAGGCTAGAGCCACCGGAAGAGGAACAGTCGAAGCAGTCGGAGACAAAGAACTTCTCAAAGAACTAAGAAACTTCTCACACCTAGATGATGAGGTTTGGACAGCGTTAGAGACAATCAAAAGATCGGGACCACGCACCCTCGCAAAAGGAATCGAAGATTGGAACTTCGAGAACGATCTGATCATCAGAAAAGGAAAGATCTATGTGCCACAGAATCTCGAACTTAGACGCAGGATCCTAAAATCGCATCATGATCTGGAAACAATTGGACATCCAGGCGAAATGAAAACTCTAGAGCTGGTACAAAGGAACTTTTGGTGGCCAAAGATGATTTCCTTCGTAAAAGGTTATGTTCAAGGATGTCCCGTATGCCAGTCAACGAAGAATGTCACACATCCGGCAAAACATCCATTACAACCTACGGAAATACCAGAACGACCATGGGAAACGATCACATCGGATTTTATTACAGACCTTCCGATCTCCAACGGATTCGATTCGATCAACGTAGTCGTCGACAGGTTCACCAAAACCGCAGTATTCACGCCGTGCCTAAAGACGATCAACGCAGAAGAAACAGCTGATCTTCTGATCGACAATGTTTACAGACGATTTGGACTATGGAAAAGAATGATATCGGACAGAGGCCCTCAATTCGCATCCAAAGTATTCCAATCCATCTGCGAAAGCCTCGGAGTTATCTCGTCGCTCAGTACAGCGTATCATCCCCAAACGGATGGCGAAACAGAAAGAGTGAATCAAGAGTTAGAACAATATCTTCGAGCATTCTGCAACGGAGATCAAACAAATTGGGTAAAACTTCTACCAAAAGCAGAATTTGCACACAATGTAAGACAACATTCAGCTACGAAAACCTCCCCATTTGAACTCCTACATGGGTATCAACCGGTTTTTAACCCGGCAATACCAACCGATCCGCGAATACCGACGGCCGAAGAAAGAATAAAGAACTTTAAGGACGCATGGAACAACGCAGAAGCAAGTCTGGAAATAGCTGCCAAACTGATGAAAATGCAGCATGATCAAACGCTCACACTACGAGATCAACTCAAACAGGGTGACCAAGTATGGTTAGACGGAAAAAACCTTAACACGGTATACCCGAAAACCAAGCTAGCACCGAAACGATTCGGCCCATTCAAAATTGAAAAGGTTATAGGACCGGTAACCTACCGCCTAGAACTACCGACGAAGTGGAAAATACATCCAGTATTCCACGCAGCACTGTTGATTCCATTCAAAGAAACAGAACAATACGGTGAAGCTTACGAAAGACCACCTCCAGAACTAGTAAACGATGAAGAACTCTACGAACTAGAAACAATAATAGCCTCAAAATTAGACAAAAGATATTCAGAACCGCTACATTACTTCGTGAAATGGAAAGGATACCCCGACTCCGGTAACACATGGGAACCAGCATCTAATCTCGAAGGATCAAAAAATGCGATCGCAGAGTTCCATCGGAATAACCCCAAGGCACCGAAGTTGCCACCACAGCCAATCAGAGATACCAACACAGAAGCCACTGATCGTGACGAAACCGACGCAACACAGCAAGAACAAAGACCAATGAGACGAAAGAAACGCAAGACGAAAGGGAGACATTAGTGAGACTCAACGGCATTCAGGCGAATGCACTGCCAACAAGGGGGGGATAAAAACCCTACGGGTTCAACAAGACAGATCACCAATGTCCACCACCCCGAACGCAACCAACATCTCCTCTACCAATCAGACCGTCTCACCCAACAATGTCGAACGCATCCGCCTCGTCTGCAACAGAGCACACCACACTCAACAGGAACGCACCCTCTGTGGAGACTGCTTCATCGCTCGATCGGCAGCAATCTTCGCAATTAAGTCAGTACCTCCTCCGTCTAGGTCAGGACCAGACGGAAGAACAGGGGGTAAGCCGATTAGAAGCATACAGAAGAACCCTAACTGAAGCACCCGGATTCCTCACAGGTGCCAATGCAATCCCCGTGGTCCGGAGCGACGAAGGTCCCAACACCCGATTCCCCGATACTCGAGAATCAAATAGCCCACATGATAGCCGGAGTAGCGATCGAGCAAGCCAGGCAGCGGATCGACGACCTCAGGAGGGAGTCGACCGACGTCCAGGGCATCCTGGAAGACCACAACAAGATGCTCGACGAAGAACTCCACCAGCTAGACTTGAGGTACCTGACGCTCTCGACCGAAATGGAGGAACGAGAGGTCAAGCTTCTTCGACGATTCAGGAAGCTAGCGCAGCGGCTATACTCAACGTCGCAGAACTCCGAAAGTTCCTCACTGAAGTCGGACTCCGAGTCAACTGGCTCAACTGGGAAAGACATACCTTCCGCGCTGCCTACGAAGGAGAAATCCTCCGAAGACGAATGGAAACTACCGGAGTTCCCCATATGTCGTCACGCGAAGGCCCCGACGTCGACCTCATCTTCCATGGACATCACATCTCCCCGGGCTATACTGTTCGACCCGATCCCATCGCATCCGCCCTCACCAGACCCCCGTTCCTTCCTAACGCCCCTCCACGACCCGTCACCGCCCCCACGCCACCAGGATCCTTACCCATCCCCGGCATCACCCAGATTAACCCCGTCCAGCCTCCCGTCGCTAGAAACGGATTACCCGGAGAGCAGTTCAGACAGCCCCTGCCAAGAGAGCTATCGGGACAGTCCCTGGTCCTTCCAGAGCCCAGACAACCGACCGGACAACCGACCAGCAGTCCGCGACCAGTACCTAGGACACCTCCTCGGCTGCCCGCCGTGCCTAGACCGCCAACTCCATTCCCACTATCTGCTAGCGACGCTCCCATGCCGTGGCACGGAAACCCCGCCCCCTATCCCTCACCCCTACGTCCGCACCCCGACCACGCTCGAGATCCCGTCACCCAGGATCCCCGAGTCACCGCACAGCGACGTAAACATGATTCTGTCGACCCCGACGGAAGACCGTTCAAGCGGATCAGAGAGTTCAGACTCCCCGATGCATCGGGTGAGGAAGAACTTCAAGGAACTCAAGAAGATAGTCGATCGAATGATGGAAGACCGCGCTCGCCGGAGACAGGAACTCAACCTAACGGACGAGTCGGACAGTTCAACGGACGAGTCGGACAGTTCAACGGACGAATCGGACAGCCCGGTGGACAAATCGGAGAAGGACGACAGGACGAAGGAAGTAGCCGAGAATCCCTCGAACCCATGGAGCGACGAACCAACCACGTGGACGCAAGAGAAGTGGGACGCGATTCCCTCGAAGCCGCGGAAACGCTGCTGGAAATGCGGCAAGCGAGGCCATCTCCGCCGAGACTGTCCCCGTCGCAAGGGCGCTCCCCCTCACTTCCCCCGATCTCGGTCCTGCTATCCCCCTCCGACCACAGACTCCTCTTCCTCACCCTCGCCCGGACCGTCCGGATATCAGTTACGGTCCAGGAACACTGATGTCCCACCCCCACCTCCGACGTACCGACGCTACCGCCCGCGCCCACAGGCAGCTTCTGGGATTCCTCACGCGACGCGAGAGCCTGACGCACGAAGCCGCCCAACACGCCACTGAGCAGTGGCTGTATTGGGAGGACGCAATGCTCCGCACTCAACGAGAACCCCCCTCACGCTTCAATCACTCATGGCGCGTCGACGATCTCTTCTGGAAGGAAGCAGATTGGGACTTGCAGGAAGCGGAGGAGTCGAAGGATCACTGGCCGGAACCCTGGTAAGCGCGCGGACAGACTTTACCCATCATCATGCACTCGGACTTTCTCTCTCCCCCCATCGTTACGCTCTCGCATCTATCGTCGCGATACTTCTCGGACTGATCATGGACTGCACCCTCATCCGCACGCATATTTTCCTCGGACTTCTCTACTATACCGGTTTCTATCGCTATGAGGAAGGCGAGACGCTTGATATTCTCTCCGCGACGCGCTGGACACGTCGCCTACTTACGACTCAGTTTTGATTATGTACGAATCATCGCTTACGATTGCTGGCAATGATTACATCATTGTCCCTCCGCATCGTAAGGATAAAAGGGAAAGCTACAAAGACCACAACACCCTCAGACATCGTCTAAACCAACCCACTCGCATCACCCACACCAACCAAATGTCTTCCACCCTCACCTCCTCATCGCGCAACCTCTCCACCACCGACCACACTCCCCCTACCACTCCTCCTCCCTCGCCCGTCCTCTCGCGCACTCCCACGCCCGACCCACAAGACGAAGAACTCCTTCGTCATCTCAAGAGAGTCACGGAACTCCTAAGCCGTCCGGACGTCGCTCGCGCCATGAAGAGGCCGAGAAGCCTAGACGAAGAAGCCATGCAGGAGTCGAAGGGAAGATGCGGCATCAAGGGACTCTTCCGAAAACGCGGGCCTCGGTTCAAGAGCCCGGATCACGCGACAACGGCGAGGATAGGACATCGGTTAGGGGCTCCTACGATAGACGAGGAGGACCTGAAAGTAGTAGAGGCGTTGTTAAAGCGATAGAATAGAATTCTATCACTGAGGTCCGGACAAGGATATAAAGAGTGAACATCAGAAAGCGACAAACCCAGAAGCATGATGCAATCAGCACAATCACCCGATCTCGCGATTTTCAATACGCCCACTCCACGCTGGCTCATCGCCGTCATCAGCATCATCGTAGGACTTACGATCCTCACATTCATCGCATCAACAATATTCCTTCTCCAATGGCGGAGAGCGAGCGATCGACAGCATGTTCAAGACATCCCACTAGAATCGCTTCGATTCAGGAATCTACGAGACGTAGATTCTAGAGAGGGGGATAGTGTTACAACTTGTCCAAGGTACTTCATTTCCCATTGCCTTACTAGGAAGAACGTCGCTAAACGACGGATTACGACTGTGCCCCAGCTCGTAACCGTCTCAACGACGCTGCCACAGATCGTCATCGTCCCAACGGCATAGCCTCGACGGTGCCACAGTTCGTCACCGTCCCAACGGCATAGCCTCGACGGTGCCACAGCTCGTCTCCGTAGATACTTGATACAACCGTCGCCAAATGTACATATATTTACTCGACCTCCTTTCTTATAAAAGGAGGCTCAACGAGCGAGCTATTCCCCAGCTCGTTCTCTTTGTAAATACAGGACTGTTCTAATAAGAACCTCCTCTTCTAAACGCTAAAGAGAATCCCAAGCAAACTAAGTTGATAAGCTCGCCTAAGTCTTCCGTGAAGACTTACTGCTTCGCTTATCGACCTTCACCTTCGTATAACCGAGACGTCTGGATCACCTGATCCCACCTCTCACGCGTAAGAGTACTGTAGCCTGAGCCGCTTGTCACGTGATAAGGACCGTCCTTAACACTTTCCATTTGTCTCCTTCTTTAATCCGAACATTGTTGTACCCCCATCGGACATCGAGCTTGGTAAAGTGCCGTGCTCCCTTAAGCTTATCAACCAACTCTTGGATGAGTGGGAGCGGGTAACGGTTCTTTATTGTCATCTCATTGAGCTTTCAATAGTCTTGCACAGGACGTAACGAGCCGTCTTTTTTCTTGATGAAGAAGAATGGGGAGGCCATGGGTGATTTGGATGGCTGGATCCATCCAGATCTCAGGTTCTCTTCCAAAAAGGCGTCCAGTTGCTTCTGCTCGTCCAATGTGAGGGGGTAAACTTTGCAATCGACCGGTTTGAAGTTAGGAGTGAGTTCAATGGCGTGGTCCCATGGGCGTCGCACAGGAAGCTTGTCGAAGTCGTCTTTGTCAAAGATGTCTTTGAATTCATGGTACACTGTTGGGACCCGCTGTTAGGGATCGGTCCAGCAACTGGCAGATCACCCAAGTCACCCAAAGAGAGAGAGAAGGGAGGATAGATTGGCAGGAGAGGGTCCAAGTCCAGGCGTAGGGCCAAAGCAGTACGTGGGGAACGAAGAGGATGATCTAAGGAAAAGGGACACAGAGGAGAGCCTTATATATGTACAGGATCAATGATGCGAGAATAGTGCGAGCGGGAGAGAACAATAAGGAAAAGGAAGGGGGAGGGCGTGGTCCAGAGCGATGATGTCATAGATGGAAAGATAAGAGGAGTCAGGCTGACAACGTCATGTGATGGGAAATGTAATCATGTGACTGAACGCGATGCAACGAAAAGGGAAAGGATTGAGGTGATCCGTGACATTACCCCCTCTTTAAGGCGCGCTTTCGCCAGGAGCGCAAGTTCATCGTCCATCGTGGATGCAAGAAATTCGGCCTGGGTCAGACCCAATGATTTTAGTGATTGCGGGGCATTGGGACGGAGGCGGTGGAACTCAGCAATAGCATCCTTGGCATGCATTAATGCAGAGGCCGGTCTCCATTTGTTCTCAGAGTCGGGGTATCCAAGCCACTTGACGAGGTATTCAATGCCGCGTTTGTTGCGTGTGGGTCGTGAGTCGAGGATGGCTTCAATCTCGTACTCCTCATCTTCATCAATCAGTTCTGGAGGCGGTTGAGTGAAGTTGGGTCCATGGGCATCCGTCTCTTTGTACGCTGAGAGAAGCGAGGCATGGAAGACAGGGTGGATATGCCTTTTAGGGGGGAGTTGAAGGTGGTAAGTCACTGGTCCGAGGACGTCAGTGATGGTGAATGGGCCGTGTCGTTTTGCTGCAAGCTTAGCTTTTGGACGTGTGGTCTTCAGGTTCTTACCATCCAGCCAAACTTTGTCACCAACTTCAAAACGCACTCCTTCCTGTGTTGAGTCGCCATTGTAGCGCTTCATCAGGTTGCGTGCCGTTTCAAGACTGGCCTGTGATTCCTTGCGTATTTCTTCAAGGTGCTGCAAGCGTTCTTCGACGGCAAGGTTCTTGGAGATGGGGTTGACAGAGGGGATCATTGTCGGTAGGAAACCGTAAAGCAGCTCGAATGGGGCGCAACCTGTAGCTGAATGGACATGAATGTTGTGTGAAAATTTGACGAAGGGGAGGTACTTCACCCAGTCGTCCTGCTGATAGTTGCAGAATGCCCGAAGGTACTGCTCAAACTCTTGGTTCGCCCGTTCGCTTTCACCATCCGTTTGAGGGTGGTACACTGTGCTCATTGAAGCTTTGATTCCGAGTTTGGCGCAAGTCTCCTGCATAACCTTGCTTGCATACTGTGGGCCACGGTCGGAGATCATCTGTTTCCACAGCCCATAGTGTCGCCACACGCGGTCCAGTAGAGCTCTTCACAAGTGCACTCTTACAGGTACCTGCAACCTTGAGACAGGTACCTGTGGCTCCAGATCTTATACTCCCACTCTCACGAGTATCAGGCACACAGGTACCTGTGGCACGGATACTCCCACTCGCGGATACACAGGTATGACAAGTACCTGTTGTTCCTAGAAAATATGATATAAGCGGCAGCGGGGGCCTTCTCAGACTCACCTTGGAAGCTCTGTTAAGCATATTGACACTCCATTTTGAAGGTGAGGATAATGCCAGTAACATTTGGGTACAGGTAAACATGCATCAGGTTATGATACAGCGTACCATGCAAGGCTTTCAATCATATATGTGAGGAGAGGAGAGGAAAGGGATGAGAAAGGAGCCACAATGGAAACAACAGTACATAAGGATCTGTAAGAGATAATGCTTATACCAATCCAATAGCTATTATTTGTAATTATATCAAGATCAACCCTGCCAAAGTATCTGACAGGTATTTGACAGGTACTTGCACAGGTAACCTGTGAGCTCAAAAGTCATACCTGCACTCTCACGAGTATCAGGCACACGAGTACTCGTATCCGTGGATGGCAATACCCACGGATGTGCCTTACAGGTACTCATACAGGTACTCACGAGTATAGCCACTCGTGAAGAGCTCTACGGTCCAGTAAGATGTCGACGGTGCCATTGCTGTCGATTTTTTTGGTGCACGGTGCAATACAGATGGCCTTAGAGAGGCAGTCTACGATCATGCAGATAGTGTCGTATCCATCCGAGGGAGGCAGATCAGTAACAAAGTCGGTTGTGATCACCTCAAATGGGCATTCTGGGACGGCGTTAGGGATCATGTCGACATGGGGGTGCTGGGGACGGTTCTTGGTCGCTTGGCAAACAGCGCATCCTTCAACATAGTTGCGTACAAAGACCGACATCCCTGGCCACCAGTATTCTCGGCTGAGGAGTTCATACGTCTTGTGGCGACCTGGATGTCCTGCCATTGGTGAGTCGTGGAATGACTTGACAATGTCACGACGTAGCTCGATGTCTGCAGGTACATAGACCTTCCCTCTGAACAGAATCATCCCGTCTTCCAGGTTCCATTCTTGAAGGTCCTTAACAAGCTATTGTGGCCCGTTGCGAAGGATAGCGTCCATGGCTTGTACAACTTCAGCGTCTTTGGTGCGCGCATCTCGGATGCGTCGGCGTAGGTCAGTGTTGCCTATGGTGGTTACAGTGCGCGATCTAGTGGCGCGGATACGGAAGTACTTGGGATCTAGGAGGATACGTTCCTTGTTGTCGTTCTCGACCCCCTCTTTAAGGTCAGGGCGTCTGGACAATGGATCTGGTCGATGATGAAGGCCCGGCTTGTGCGTAAGTGTGAAATCGAAGCACGTGAGGAATAACGCCCAGCGGGCCTGCCGACGACTCAGCTTTTGTGCTTCCTTGAAGTACTCCAGGTTCTTGTGGTCTGTCCAAATCTCGACCGGATAAGTTGCGCCTTCCAGATAGTGCCGCCAAGCTTCAAGTGCCCGAATAATTGCCAGCAGTTCCTTGTCGTAGATGTCGTAGTTGCGTTCCGGTTCAGTAAGTGACTTGGACAGGTAGGCAACAGGATGAAGGTGACTATCTTGGCCGTGTTGCGAGAGGATGCCTCCGGTTGCGAAGTCCGAGGCATCGACTTCTACCAAGTATGGCTTCGACGGGTCAGGGAGAATCAGGACAGGGGATGAGGTGAACGCAGCTTTGAGGGCAGCGAAGGCGTCTTGACACTCTGTAGTTGTTACAACTTGTCCAAGGTACTTCATTTTCCATTGCCTTACTAGGAAGGACGTCGCTAAACGACGGATTACGACTGTGCCCCAGCTCGTAACCGTCTCAACGACGCTGCCACAGATCGTCACCGTCTCGACGGCATAGCCTCGACGGTGCCACAGATCGTCACCGTCCCAACGGCATAGCCTCGACGGTGCCACAGTTCGTCTCCGTAGATACTTGATACAACCGTCGCCAAATGTACATATATTTACTCGACCTCCTTTCCTATAAAAGGAGGCTCAACGAGCGAGCTATTCCCCAGCTCGTTCTCTTTGTAAATACAGGACTGTTCTAATAAGAACCTCCTCTTAAGCATACTAAAGAGAATCCAAACTAAGTTAATAAGCTCGCCTAAGTCTTCCGT
>SAXG01000155.1:0-38702 GCA_012932865.1 Amylostereum areolatum | reverse complement strand
CACGGCGGCGACGGCGAGCACGCTTTGGATTTTGGAGCGTCACAGCGCGCCGAACCGACTCCACAAAAAAATTGGGGGTTCCCTATGACGTCACCGCCCTTTTCGTTCCATTTCTTCCTCAATTCGGAAGCTCCCCCGCCCATCGCCGTCGGTCCCGCCGTCTGGTCGACGTGGCCCCTCCGCCCTCGCCTCTCACAGCGCTCGTCCACGTCCGAAACCGCCTAGCGAGGTCGCATGCCATGGCCATCCATCCTCGTCGTGCGCTACGCTCTCCGCTGGTCCGATCAGCACTCCACCACCCCATATCTTACCGGTAAGCTTCCCCGTGCTTCTATCGTCCCCCGCGTCGACATGTGGTCTCTGCTCGTCAGTCGTTTCGCACCTGCTGTCGCCTCGGTTCCCGAAGTCTCCTTCTGCTCTCATCGTGGTCGGCATCGAAGGAAAATCGTCGTCAATCATTGGTCCTAGGCCCTTATCCGCGACCGCAACATTACGCCCAACTCCATGGCCAGAACGTCCATAATGCGCGGCGAACTTTGCTCTCCTGACGTCACCCGTCCACCGGTCTTGCGCGATCCGTCAGGCGGTGGACGTTTACGTTTTGCGGATATACAGTAAGCACCACGTTTTCGACGCTGGTAGCCGTTGGTCACACGCGAGCCGCGACAACCCATGAGGAACACTTCTTGGCCTTCGGAATCAACCTGGGATCCAGTTATAGAATGAAGGTATAGCAACCCATGGAGATATCAAGTAGCGACACTGCCTTCCATAACCGTAGTGCCTATCGTTGCCACCTTCTCAAGCTCAAGATCCTAAGTGGGTCTTTCAGTCATTTCATCTCCACGCCTACCACTTGACGGGATGTTCTAGGATGACTTCCTTCTGGCGCGTGCTTAATAGAAAGTCGGCTGCTTACCCTCCTTCAAGAGACCTATCTTCGGATCCCATGCGTGTGAACCAGACGCCATGATCAACGGTTGCATCGCGCGATACATGGGTGAGGGAGAGTTCAGGATGAGAAAGAACACGTACTGCATGTCTTTGGTACGTGTATAAGTGGTCTTTACATGCTACATACAAAATGCAGATGATCCTGTCGTGGCCAAGTTACGTTCTGAAAATTCATGAGGATAGGCGGTTTCAGAGAGCCAACGGAAAATGCTGACTCATCAATCCTCGAGGTATTTCAAGTTCCAACGACCCGCGTCGTCGTTCTCTCTTTCCCCTCAACCACCATGCCAGTTGGAGGCCGCGATCCTTGCTCCGCACAAACGTCCTCGCACGTCATCTTCGCGACGGTTCACGCTGAGCTAGACGGAGTCCACGATCGCAGCTCGTTCTGAATGCGTGGTTCCGTCGTGCGAGAGGCGGTTTCATCCCTTGTTAGGCGCTCTCTACGGCTGCACGCTGCCTTGGGCAGCCGTCACGGGTGTCATTCGCAAAAGCACGGTTGTCACATTCTTGCTTCCAAGATAGCTGCATACTGCCATCTTCAGGTCTTCCTTCGGGCAACCCTTGGAACCGTGGCGTGCTCGAGACTCTGTGAGGGTCATCGAGCACGCCGTGCTGGGGGAAATGCCCGTTGGTCATGGATGATGAAGTTGTTCGGGCTGCTAATCTGGTTGGCGATGGGGTAGTGACAAGCGCGGACGCGAAGGGGCGCCGGTGATATCGTCCATGTAGTATCGGGAGAGCACCCTGAGATGGCCTCTTTGTATACTCATTCGCGACTCGCGGACGTTCCTGCATAGGACTTCATCCGTGATGTACATCCTCAGCCGTGTCGAGCTTGTCCCCGCACGCATTCCCAGCTGTCATTCTGGCTAATTTTTGGATCTCCTTGCTCCTCGCGAGCGTTTCTCTTTGATCAGTTTATGTATACTCATTATAACTATAATTCCCCATCTTGAGCAGGCTATTGCAAGATTCATGAGGTTGTATTCTTGAGGAACGAACGAGAGAAGCGTGCGTTGTAAGACACGAACAAAAGGAACCGGGATTATCGAGCCTCGAGGTATCGGATTCCGAGGACCCGCGTCCTTGACTCCTTGTTCTCTCTTTCTTCTCAACCACCATGGCAGTCGATGGCCGTGATCCTCGCTCCACACGAACGTCCCCCGACGTTATTTTCGCGATGGTTCATGCTGAGCTAGACGGAGTCCACGATCGCAGCTCGTTCTGAACGCGTCGCTCCGTCGTGCGAGAGGCCATTTTCCTCGGTAGGTGCTCTCTACAGCTGCACGCTGCTTCCAGCGGCCGGTCACGGTAGACCTCCGCACGTATAACCCTACTACTAGTCCTGGCCCTCAGACATACTGCCCATGCAGTACCCCCGTTCTCCCATACTGCTCCCTTCAATTGATTTTACAGTGATCAGCGCGCGCGGCTGATTGCTAGAAGTAGTCCTGAGGGGGCAGATTGGGTGATGCGAGGAGACATTCAAATGGTGTGTTGGGTGGCCGGTACCAGTGGATACATTGACTAGTGCGGAGGGGAGATCGTGATATCGCCCATGCAGCGTTGGGATGGTACCTTGGGGCGGCCTCTCGTACATTCATTCGCGGCTTGCGGACGCTCCCTTCGCAGGGGACGTCGTCCGCGAAGTACATGATCTCAGCCATGTCGAGGTCGACATCGCACGCATTCCCAACTTGCCATATTCTGGCCAATTTTTCGAACCCTTTGCTCTTCGAGAGCTTTTCGTCCGGTGTCTGTTACTGTACGAATGCATTGTCCACCTTGTGCTCGCCGTGTACAGTACCAGGTCTGGTTAACCAATGAAATAGCATTTTGCGTACATTTGCAACATGTCATGCCTCGGTATGTTCTCCCATTTGGCGTGGGGTCTGGCAGTGGCCACGGGCAACGGCGGTGCGCAGTCGTGACGGTCACGTGACCTCGACGCGCCCAAATCCCAGCTCAAAGATGGCGACGCCGTGTACAGTCCAGTATGTACAACATGAAGCTCTGAAAATATTTACAGAATATCACAATGATGGTAGTAGTATATATGTACAGTAGCTATACAGAATCATCTCGGGAAAATGAAGTAATGGGCATTCTCTCCAGTTCTTCAACTTGAAGCTGCTCATTGTCGGACTCTGTTTCCACTCCAACCTCCTCCAATTATTCACTGGTGTGCGGAATGGTTCCTGAGGATCAAACACATGCCGCACAATGCGGTGTGCATTGCTTTTGGCATCCACCGCTTCTCAAATATGCCATGATGTTGAACTAGACAAGAAATCCGGCAGTTGCATAAGATAAAGATTGTGGCTTGAGATAGGATCAGCCTTCACTAGAGCACCCCATAGCATTGCCCGCGAAATTTCGCGTCGAGCGTGGCTGGATCGGAGTAAAAGAGTTCTGAGAGGGGAGACATGACAGTGATTATGTAATCGTCAAGGTGTGCGCGACGCGTCTCATCGAGAGCACTGTGGTGCATGTCCAGGCTTCCACATCGCGCATTCAATCAAATATAAGATGCATATGAACCTAGGAAAGGAAGGACTACAAACGTATGCACGAAAATCCCGAAGATTAACCCCTCTTGAAGACCACTATCATATCAGAGACATGAATATTCCTGTTCTCACACATGTTCGTGCATACGTTCAAAGGTACCGCTTTTACATGTTTTATCGTGTGGTCAACATATTGCACTTTTGTCGTAGGATGACGGTGCATGCACCGCCGCTCATCGTCGAATATCTCGAGCACGCGTCGGAGTTTGAATTTGGTGCGCGTTGCCCGTGGCCACTGGCAGCCCCCGCGAGATTTCTGTTCAGGCCACGTGACCTTAATCAGCGCGTTCGCGTCGTCCGCGCGTCCGCACTCGTCCACCACGAGTTCTTCGTTGATTCCCCCCATCCCTCCCGCATTCTAGTCCACCTCTCGCCCTGTATTGATAATATATCTAGAGTTTAACAATATTTCATCTTCCTCCTCGTCTAAAAACAGTGCAAGCTCATCCACTTAAAGAAGGCTTATCTCTCCCCCTCTGAGTGTGTTCCCGGGTCCAGCATCGGCAGTGTTTGTCAAAGATCTAACTTGAGACACCGGAACCATCTCCAAGCTGTATCCCTGAGGTAACAATTCCCCTGCTGCCACGCATATCTTGAGCCTGTCCGCTGCGGCAGCCAGAGCTGACAGTTTTTGGTTCTTCAGTTCAGTGTCCTTCTTCATCGGGATGTCACGACCAGGGTTGCGTTTCCGATGCCAATCGAGCTCCCATTAAAGATCAATGGCAGTTCCGGGCGCATTTTGAATCTTTGCGGGGTCGAGTCGGACAATAAGAGCCTCGAGGTGCGCCGATTTCGCCGCCTCCTCTGTCTCCTTCTTTTCTTTCTTCTCTTCCATCCATATTCATTTCGTCCGCCCCTCCTCCTCTCCCAGGCCCGCCAACTCGTGCCGCCTCTTTTTCCCGATCCCGCTTTCATTGATTCGCCTTGCTTCTCCCCGCGCGAACTTGAGGTCGACCTCTGGAAGATCCTTCATGTACGTGCCCGTTTCGTTCATCCTGCATCATCCGACCCTTCCTTTTCTCCACCATCGTGTTTGGCTTTCGTTTGAAGATCTGAAAAGCACTTTGCGATGGCACACGAACGACTTCGCGTTCTCCTCGAGTGTATTACATAAGCTGTTTTGTGCTCGTCGCTCTCGCCTTCTTGCTATAGCTTCCACAGAACATGATTCTTCACTTTAAACATCTAGATAAGTGTTTCTAGTAGGTTAGAAACGATTCTTGGGAACAGAATTTTTATAACGGACCTTGATCTTTCAGAGGGCATGAATCTAACAAAATCTGTATACTGATTTTGCCTACCCAGGTGGCTCTGTGTTGAGATTTGTGCCATACGCAATGGAAAATTATTCATATACATACTATACACATATCGCTCCGCTAAAACCAGTCACCGATTGGTGTGGTTAACGAGATGGCGTATCGGACGAAAGAAAAACGAGGTTTGTGCGTGTGGGAACTGAACAGCGGAGTTCGAAATCCGACGCGCGCTGCCAGACCCCATAATTGGCGGTATACCAGGCGAGAGGGCACATAAGAATCGCGAAAGGGTGTTCGGAAAGTGTCCGTTTACAGTACATATGTATTTGCAATCTTTATAGGTGGCGGTATAACATGCGTATACGCCACTAAGACGGAGAACGAAACAACGAGCGAAGGTGAAAAACAGGACTCAGCACTGCATCAGGCAAAAGTAAGTTTGCACCTGCCCTCAACACGCGATACGTTTGTATGATTGCTTGATCGAAGTAGGGCTTCTTGGCGTCGTCTTCCTTTCGTAAAGGACGATATCGACCTATGTTTGTAAACGATGCACAAACGGCTCGCCACTCCTCGAGTGCCTGCGCGGCCGTCGGTCGGCTCGAAGGATCGGCGTTCTTCATGGACACAACAAGAGGCCGGACAAAGTCCAGGTTAATGTATGTCTACAGGAGGGACCGTCCGTCAGGGTCACCGCAGCGGGGGAGCAGACAGTGGAAGAGCACCTACGTCACAGAAGATGCGTTGAAAGACGTTTCCGACGGTAAAAATGTCAACCTTGAAAGCGTCGTACGGGACGTCGTTCGACAACTCCGGGACATCGTGATCTTGGGCCCAAGTGCCAAGCACATATCCCGATGTCGTGCCCGGCGGAAAGTGCGTTGACAGTCCATAGTCGATGATGTAGTACTTGACGTTCACGGCGAGGCGCGGCTTGTAGGGTGCCTTGCCCGATACGTCTGGGAGTAGCCAGTCGTTGACGGGGTGATGTCCTCGGGGATACATGTTGGATGCGTCCATCATAAGATTGAGCCACGCGCAGTCCCTAAAACATGAGCAAGCTTCGGCGCGATGGAGGCGGACTGTGGGTATTCACCTGTGTGCCACGCCTTGCTCGTGCATGAAGACTAGACCCTATCAAACGGTCAGCCTCGGTACAGATGCCCAGATAACCGTGAGTGCCACCTTCAACACCTGTTCTACACAATCAAGAACCTCTCCGATATGCTCAAACGGGGGATCATCGAGGTCTCTAAAGAATGGCATGACCATGAACGAGATGCTGGGGTCGCTTTCGTCGGGAAAGAGATCGAGGATGGGAACGGAGTGGTTATCCGGGTGGCGGCGCATCTCCTCCGAGCTGAAGTAACAAGCGATGGCCGACTCCTGGTCCCCGGTGGCCACCTGCTTGATATACACCGACTTGCCGTCTGAGATACGTGTGGCGTCCATGACCTTCAGCCGGACCTATCGTTGTTCAGTACGAAGGGAACAGTGTGGGTTGGAAGATACTCACATGAGAGTAAACGGCGTCTTCTACACACCAAGGAGACTTCCCGGATCCGTCCCATGAAGGTTTCCAACCGGGACGAAGACGCGGCCGTAGCATATAGCCTTGAGACTGGAGGAACACTTGATGATCTCTCCACCATCGTTCATGTATGAGTAAGTTCACCTTCGGATCGAGATATCTCGCCGGGTGAAATGGTGGGGGCGACCAATGGGTTCCTCCTGCACTGCTGGTCGACATTGGAAAGCCTGGCGGAGTGACAGTTAGGCGGTAAGCCTACACAGTAGTGCATCTGTGGCGGCGATTCGGCTTTCATTGTACTTAGGTTTGATCAGAAGGTTTCTAGATATACACCGTCAGAACAAACATCTCCACGTGTCGAAAAGAACGAAGCAAGGCTCTAAGAGCGAACCTGAACTCACACGGCTGACGGCGAGCCTTTGAAAGGTAAGCTTCGCATACATTTTGTCCTGTGTATCGATATGTATCGATGGATTCTAGGGGGACGGTGCGATTGCAAATCTGGGAAGGAAGGGGGTCTTCCCGAGGATTCATGAATATATTCATGGACCCATGGTGAACAAATGGTGAACGCGAAATCATCATATAGCTTCGGATTTGGCCGGATAAAGGCTCGGCCCCCGCCGGCTGCCACTCAACTCATGCGTCGTCCCCTCTGCTCCTCTCGAGCCGCTATTCCCTTCTAGACTCATGTACTCATAAGCCATCCTTGATATCACTCCATCCTCATCGTCAACAGTATACTGGACCCATTCAATGCGTCAAAATCCATACACCATATAGTAGTTCAAGATCTCCGTGGATCCTTTGGCAACACGGACCATCCCTTGATTCCCTTCACGATTTTCAAACCTGGAACTGTATGACATGACTTATTGGTATGCTATCTTCACATCCTGCCAATCACACCTTCTCTCTAGACAACACTTAGGGCTCAAGCCACGAGATAAACCACGGGCCATCTCCTCAGACAATTAGTAAACGAATCACCCGCCCGTCCACCTTTCCCTCTTACGAGATATGGGCCTGGAAACTTTCGAATATAAAGGTCAGCTTTTCCTAGCTCCATCTTCTCTCGTCCCATGCCCCGCTCCCCACTCGGTTCTCTGCGGCATGTTAATCGTCGCGCGTCATCATCAGCATTCACACCGAAGGCCTAGTATGGTTGGTATCAAAGTCGCTCCGTCCAGGTGCTCCTCAAAGGCATCACATTTGCGACAATGGACGTTCCATCCCGTTCCATCCCATCAATAATTAGGATGCAAATCTGGGGCATGCGTTGACCCTTCTGTACGAACAGAACCGGACTCTACAGCCGAAAGCTGCCATGCAGCCTGACCTTGTCTCAGCACCTTAGGGTGCAATCCGACGTTTTTATAGGACATAGCAGTTTTATAACTCGTTACGAAACAAGAGGAACAAGTTGCGGTCCATACATAGTGGTCGAAGTCACTGAAATTTGTCGGAGTGGCGCGGGATCCTGATCAAGTCTGCGTTGGGAGAAGCACGCTTCTCTACTGCTGACTACTGCTTTGCAGTCGGGTCCTGTTGTCGGGCAAATTTTCTTGACATGGTCTCGGCCACCGAAGTGGATCGCGTTCCTCTTTTCCCGTACCGACAAATTATAACTCGATCTATGTTTCGAATGCGTTGGACGGCATTATCAGGCACGTACGATATCGCTGTTCGTGTCGTAGAGGGCGGCGGTGCTTCGAGGCAGGGGCATGTTCACAAGAATTTCAGCGATGGGAGTTCCGCTCGTGCGGAAGGTGCTCGGTGCATATGTCGACGGCCTCGTGCCCTCGGCCTGCTCGCGGGTGGCATGCCACCAACCAATTTTTGGGACCTTCACGCTCTTCGCGAGTCGTCTACTCATCTGTATCATACTGTTTCTCCACTTTGTAGCCCATCTTCTCCAATATACCGTTTTGCTTCTTTCCGAATGCTTTGCGTACCCTGGGGAGAAGCAACGAAAAGCAGAAATAATCGATACCATCAAGTTATGCGAGTCCCGCGACTACTATCACCTCCCGCCAGCGCAACGTATCTTCACATTCCTCCACCCAAGGTTCTGTGACCCTCCTTGTCGTCTGAATATTCGAAAGCTTATCTTTATCTTCTTTACCGTTGGGGCCGCGCGGCATGCAGGTGATCGGAAAGCCACGGGCAACAGGTCGGTACGCTCCAGGCCGACCATCTCGCGCTCACTACCCAACAACGCTCGGCTGGTCGCGCATGGTGCACAACCCTATCCAACGAGATCGTTCCGGCCTTTGACTGGCGTTACCACAGCGTTCACTGCTACACCGGTAACACGTGAGACGTCGTTATATGCTCTGATGCCACCGCCCTGCGCCGCGAACTGCTCGGTCGACGGTGCCGACTACGCTGGTACGTTTTTGATCAGTTTTTACGGAGGCAGTGCTGGCCACTGACAGATTGCGTAGGCACCTGAGGGATCGCGACCAGCGGTGACTCGCTGGAGCACTCGTTGGTCGCTCACGACCTCTCCTCGACAAATATCGGAGGCTCGCGCGTCTACCTCATGACCGACGATCCCAGCTACCTCAAAGACCAGGAGGTTATCCTCGACGTCGACATGTCCCAGCCTCTGTGTGACCTGGAAGGCGCGCTCTACTTCGTCCTGACGAGGATGGCGCTTCCTCTCACTCTCCCACCGAGCCTGGCGTTGCATACGGCGCTGGCTACTGCGACCACGTCCACGATATCAAATTCGTCAACGGCGCCGTATGTCCTTTTGTTCTTGATCTCAGAAGCACGTAGACTAACTATCTTGCTTCAAGGCCATCGTGACTGACAGTGATTGGACGCCCTCACACACCGACATCAACTCCGGAGCAGGTATGCATGGGACCTCCCGTACCGACTGTGGTAGCGGCAACTTGCGCTACGACGGCGTCTGCGACAAGGACAGCTAAGGCTTTAACTTCCGCATGGGCGACACGTCCCTCAGCCCCGGCCTGACTGTCGACCAGCCCATCACCATCGTCATCCAATTCGTAACCTCCGACAACACCACCTCCAGCGATCTCGTCGAGCTACGTCGTCTCTGCGCTCCGAACGGCTCAGTCATCCAAAACTCCCAGAGGAGCATCCCCTGCATGGTCACCTTCGACTCGGTCACGGACGACCTTCAAGTACAACGCACAGAGAACGGCGTCAGGCGACATCAATCCGTTCGAGGACCGCAGTGGTCTCACGCGCATGGATGACGCTTTTCGAGGCGGGCATGATGCTCGTCATGTCGCTCTAGGACGAGCGCGCCGTCAACATGCTCTGGCTCGACTCTGACATTTGTGACATGCTCTAACATCAAGTTCGCCCCTATTGGCTCGACTTTCCCCTGAATTCGTCAGCTCTTTTCCTTTCTCACCTTTCACCATCTGCTTACCACCCGCGTTGGTACTACAGGGCTGCTTCGCCAGTATTCCTAGTTTCATTCAGTGTTTCCCCTCGATGCTGACGAGGCCTCGCTACCAAGCACTGTATCAGCAAGACTTTACTTAGACTCGAATACTCAAATTTGGTTTATTATGCTAGCATCGATACATGGAATCTAGAACAATCCTGCGGCTCCCTACCTGACAATACAAAAAATGGGTCACTATACTACATGGGAATAAGATCAACTCTCCGTGCGCCGGCGCACGGGGAACAACAGTAAAAGTGCGCGGACTAGTATTAAATGGCATATCCTGTGCCGTACGCCCAGGGCATCTGGCCGCTACGAGCAGTCATATGAATAGCACGTTGTGCCTGCACAACCCGAGCCGATGGCATCCGAGTGACTGAGCTGTTTTGAGCAGGAAGCGTGGGCCCGTTCACCAACTCAAGCTCTGCCGAAAGGGTATCAGCAAACTCGTCCGATATCACAATAGATGCGAGTAGAGAATCACCTGTCCCAGCTTGCTCGACACGTCCGGCCACGCGACGAACCGCATCCCGAACGCGAGCAATCTGCGCCTCTCGCCTTTCAGCTCTCTCTGCACGTTGCACAGCGCGGCGATCCTCCACACGCAAATGCGTGGGATACGTAGTACTGCGCTGTAACCGATAAGATAACAACGCGTAAGGATAGATTAGTTTCAGTGACACCAGAGACGAATACGTACATATACATCGTCCGACAAAGACTTGAGGTCGTCGATCAGGGTATTCAATTCCTGACACAACATACTGAATATCCACCACCGCTGCCAGCGGGTGGCGTTGTTGTACTCGAACTTGTGGAGATCGTACTCGCGCTTGAAGCTGTGTTGTGGACCTGTCAGCACAAAGTAAAACCGAAGATACCAGAGCTCCTCACCGTTGGTATCTCTCCTCCAGGTCTTCAACGGTATGGTGCCCGGGAAGCATCTGATATACAGCGATCTGAGCCGCTTCTTCTGGTGAAAGCGATCCAAGAATGGCATTGATGTCGGCGAGGACTTTCTGTGCCTGCGACAGGAGAGGTGCAGCAGTAGCCTTCTCTCGGTAGACGTATCCGGACAGCGACATGGCCGAAACTACCAGCCCCGTAACGGTGCGCATGCTAGAGATGTCATTAACGACATTCCACAGAGTTCCGGACGTCCAGGACATCTGATTGTGTACCGTGTGAGCGTGTAAGCAGGTCAAGACTAGAAGCATGATCCATTACCGTTAGAGGATCCCGACAAATTGAGTGATATGAAAGCGATAGGCTTGCGAGAACGAGTCGTTCAGAGAGTAAGAGGTGCTGGTATGTCTTTCCAGGCAATTCCTATTTATGCATTCAGAGTCGGTGCATCAAAAACTGGCCTACCTTTTTCAGATCAATGGGCCAGTGGGAAATGTTTCCCAGGATACGCCGCGCAACGGCCTATTGATTCAGAGGAAGCCTACCGCCGTTCGGAGACGAAGCCAGCGATGAAGCTTGAAGCTTGATACACAAGTTATGCGTCTTCTCTCGACCGCGATATAAGAAGTGTCCTTGTTTCGTAGACACGGTCAATAGCATGATGGGCCTAAATCAGTCAGCGAAGTTCGAACGCAGCATCCGACCTTATACGTACTGACAGATGCCCGCTGCACGACCGCCGTGACGCTAAACAGTGCGGGCTTTCGAATCTTCGATGAAGAATTGCCTTACTTACATCGCCTTCTCGTCATTGTACTCGAATTAGTGAGCCATTATTCGCTATGGGGTTCTTCCAACCTTCACTATTGAATCATTAGTGAGCATGTAGAAGGTGAAGGTAAGCACTTGTCACTGACCGGTCACTGTCGTTCGAAGTCAAAATCCCGGTTCAAGCTTCCTAAATCGGAGATTGAATTTGAATTTAGAAGTCCGCGAGCGCCAAGACGGACAATGCCCCGGGGTCATTGTATTCACTCTCATCATCTCTCCCATCGCCCCACCCCCGAACACCCTCAGTATGCAGAATACCGTTCACTCTCAATACCCCAGCTCTCCAGCTGCCCCTCATTCTGTCGGCGATCCCGATGACATTTTTGGAAAGCTCTTCGCTAACGAACGGCAATGGAGGGATCGCCAACTCTTTTTGGAATCGAAAGGCTACATGTTAAGACCTCGTCTACGTCCCGGGTGGACACCCTCTTGGAAAACCAGTAAAAAATCACCCCTTCGATGCGAGGATTGTCTTGCGCTTCCGGTATGTACTGCGCTTGTATCCCATACATTTGTTGATTGCATTTGCAGGCCCGGACACACCTTGTCGATGCCACGGCGATTGCCAGCGGTAAGCTGGTATATATCAAACGTATTCAGACGGGCGACCTCGAATCTTCAATCGCGGTGATGCTGAGCAATGCCGCCTTACGCGCGGACCCCAGGAATCATTCCGTCCCAGTCCTAGACGTATTTCAAGACGACGAGGACCCTCGGATTTCCTATATGGCCATGCCTTTTCTTCGACGGATGGACAGTCCGGAGTTTGAGACGGTCGGAGAGGTGGTTGATTTTGTCGACCAAATATTGGAGGTGCGCATTCGCGTTTTCCCTAAGGTTACTGCTGTCTCCTGACGGCGTTATGGTAGGGCCTTCTTTTTTACACGAAAATGGAGTAGCGCACAGGTAAGTGTTTTTCGAGTGCTCTGTCGGGCTCTGAACAATATTACTTGCAAGGGACTGCGCGCGCCCTAACCTGATGATGGATGCAGACCGCATGTATCCGTCCGCCTTTCACCCCCTGAAAGACCGATTCCTTTTGGACGACATCACGACACCTACCTCGTACATTCCGCGATCTCAAACTGTCGTGAAGTACTATTTCGTTGATTTTGGTATCTCGTCCTACATCCCTTTGAACTCAGAAGAGAAGCTTGTCTTCGGTGTCCTCGGTCGTGATCAGGAGGTGCCAGAGCTATCTAACGAAGTGCCGTACGATCCCTTCAAAGCCGACGTTTTCATAATTGGCAACGTGTTAAGGCGCGAGTTCCATGATGTGCGTTTTTTTCTGTTCTGTATAGCGAGGCGAAGCGCGATTGACCGTTTCTCAAGGTGTTTCATAATGTCGATTTCCTCGCGCCTCTTATTAACGCCATGACACGTGAAGAACCAAATGCTCGATTGACCGCAGCGGCCGCTCTTGCTCAATGGAAGGACCTCAAGAATTCTATACCATTGTACCGTCAAGCTGTACGCGTTAAAAAGCGAGATGAGCAGGCAATCTTGTCGGCCGTCCTCGATACAATGCATGTTGCGAATCTTGCTATGCGTTACATTGGATGGGCGATGGGTCTTGATTAAGTACGTCGTGGCCCAACTCTCTCGTTCATATATATTACTACTCTCCAGTTCTTGTATCTGCTCGTGTACTGTATCCTTTCGCATATCTGTACTCTTCAATTGTATTCTTATCCCCTGCTCTTCACATATACAGTTGTCAAGAGTCTCGAGCGTCGAGTAGTTCATTCATTTGGCTGCTGACTCTCCCGCAATCGGTCCTCAGAAATTTATGGCAAATATGTAACGGGCTCAGACAATATCCGACACATCACCGCTCCACAGAGCAGTACTCTCTCAAATTGCGCCTGACACATCGCTAACCCTGCGCCAACCATAGGTACTCAGTATAATAATCAAGACGCTCGTTGCAAGGTAAACCTCTTGTGTGCGGACAGATGCAGACGCTATTGTCAACGTTCCTTCTCTGCCTTCACAGCGCGGGGAACGCTGGACGTTTCCCAGCACCTTGCCGCCCAGTATCCGATGCTGTGGGTCTCGAGGGACGGTGTTGAGGATGGTACGTAAAGGAAGCGGGAATCGGGCTCGACCAGGCTCGACAAGAGACTCATCCGACTATCCATACTTGATGGGTACCGGACTCTTTTGTTCCATAAACAATGATACGGTGGAATGCGCCGAACTACCACGAGGCCGTGATCAGAAGGTCGGCATAGCTCACAGGGCCCCTACTGAACAAACGAGTTCATTGCCGCCGGGGTGCGATCTATCCAATTGAGTAAAGTCTTTGGGGCAATGGCATAGATGTGCCCAGTGCTCTTTCCTGTAGCCTCACCCTCGGATATGAGGCCTCAGGACTAGAGCCTAAGTGGACCTCGCTGGTATCGCTTCGGTGCGCTTTTCGAGTTGAAATCCGATCGTTCTCCGGATCCTCGTAGATGCTTGACCCGATGAACGAGTGACTGAATGCAACCGTAAACTGATCAAGGGTATGGAGAAGACTCCGTTTTAGAAGAAGGCTGGCCCCTGTCTCCATTTCCCCATGGAACGGCGTTTACGAAAACGGGGCGAAGATTTTAGTACTAATCGCCAAACCGGAACAACATACCACGATGGCAATATACCAAGCGTAGTGACCAGTGCCTCGGAAATCCCGTTCACTGAGGTCTGATGTTTGAGGGTGACCATGAAAGTTGAAGAACCTCAGTGAAGAGTAGTCAATTAGTATGCACTTAGATCAGACTCGTCGCACACTCGGAGCTTGTTTGTTGATCCGGAAATATGAGCGCAAACCCGATGCTCGCATTCGCGAATAACAATAATCTGTCCCGAGCGTGATTGACATTGGACGTAAGTAGCACTCAAGTCGGGCATCGTGATTCGAATTGTGGCAACTGGGACTAATTCCCGGAGACTCGGACTGGACATGTGGTCGGGTTGCGGCATTCCCCGGCTAACGATCAGCGCCGACCGGCGGCTTGACCATTGACCAAAGCAATGGTTCGCGAAGTCAGTATGTACGTAGTCAAGCTAGTCAGTACTCAGCTCAGTTTTTTTTGTATAGCCAGAGTAGCTATGTACGCTAGCAAACTCGTATCAGTACTTATTATAGGCTCCAACAGTGGTAGGAGATACGGTATCGCTGGGAGTGATTCTCGGCTTGGACAAGCAACTAATGAATGGTTGACGGCGGGGTATCCCAGGACAGTAAATCTACTATTTGGCCTGAGGCACGAAGCTACATTACAGATTCAAACATAGAAGATGTTAAGCTGTCGACATGCGCCACAGGAGAGATTGCAGGTGCCAGACACGATGAAATTTCCGCCCTCTGAACGTTCATCACCCGAATATCAGCGGCGTCAGACAGTTCAATCATGTCTGATACACGATTAGCTGATTTTCATGGAATGCGGACATACTTCACGCACCCTCGACGACACCATGTCCATTGGACTGCGACTTAAACCATCTTCGGATTTTCTTCAGCGATCCCTTCAGCGTCGGAGCGTCTTGCTTTCGCTTGGGTGCTGTTGCAGCCTCGCGAATCTTGGCCTCGCGAGATTTAAGCTTATTCATGCCGTCGTTGAGTGTAGCGGTTGTCGTCTATTTGAGCCATAGGGTCAACGTAGGGTTAACCATGGCAGAGATGACTTCCTGGATACTAGCGAAAGTAGCGACTCACGAGCGTATCTTTCCGCAAAACTCCTGCCTTCTCGAACAAGGTTGTAACGCGCTCGTAAACACCTTCGGTCTTCAGCCAGCAATAAATCGGCTCGTCCATGTATTGCAATGTAATGACGGTAAGATCGCTCTTGCATCTGAACGCGGAAGCGTCAAGTACCAGAACGGTAATATAGGAAAATGTACGCACTGGTCGTAGGTTTCTCGTAGCATCTCGACGGACTTTGCTGAGGCGTTCTCTAAGGCTCGGAGCTGGTCATCTTGCTCCGGAGTCATGCCTTTGAGTAGTTCCTCGACCTGTTTAAGCCAACAATCCACGGCTTGTAGCTTGGCCGCAGGAAGTGTCGGCCCCCAAATGCCACCCATCGAGACCATAGTGCCACCAAGCTGACAGATGTTAGCCGCGTTACTTGTCCCAGCCCAGAAAGCAGCAGTTCCGACCACCATGGTAAAGAATCAGTCGAGGAGAGGATGTGAAGGAGTGTGTTCACAGACGATAGAGAGATCAGGGGTGACAGAGCGAGGACTATTCTCTTCCAGAGAGAACCCGTTGGCGATGGATTTTGATGGAGCTGCCAGTAGCGCATGGCCGCTTGCATACAGGGCTTATAACGCCTTTCCTCAGCATGGGGTTATCCGGGACCTACAGGTATCAACAAGAGCGCTCTCTTCGGGAAGATAGAATCAGATATGGAACAAAACAAAACAGACGGATTTTCGTCACCCTTCGTCACCGTGCGAAGACGTAACCAAGGTCGAAACGCCCGAGCGTACAGGCTGGTAAGGAGCGGCAATTGAAAGACCACAGCCTTCGCCGTGCAAGAAAGGCGCCGATCGCATACCTTTCACAGGATACCTACTGTACTCGATGGCTTGAAAAGGTATAATGGTGAGGCCTTTTGTTGTGTGCATGACGTGTAACGGTGCAATTGTATGACCTCGCGCGAACGCCGGGCGCGACGGGCGGTGATGCAAACCTTGTGCAAACCATTGAATTTCCTTTTTCGTCCGAGAAAGTTGATTGCCGTCTACAAGTTCCCACCCTCTTGCCCATTGTTCACTATGGGCTCGCAGCCACGAGCTGTCTTGTTTCGAGACTCACGTCCTCCATTCCGCTCCACTACCATCGCTCATTCACAACCTGAGCCTTCGTGATAACATCCTTTTCGCTCCTCTTATCATGTCCAGTTCTCCACCTTCGCGAAACACCACCCTCGCACCGGATCCCTATCAGAAACTCAACGTGAACGAAGTGGAGTGGAGGGATAGGCAACAGTTCCTGGCTTTAAGAGGCTACATGCTACGACCACGTCTTCGTCCAGGGTGGAAACCTTCGTGGGTGGCAAATGGAAAGCTCTATTTGAGCTGTGAAGATCACATCGCTTTGCCTGTGCGGGTTTCTCTCTTTAATTGCAAGGTCTCCTTTGACTGAGATTCTCTTTACAGGCCCGGTTGAACCTTGTTGATGCTACACGCATCTCTGACGGAAAACTGGTCTATATCAAACGTGTTAGTACCGGCAACCAGGAGTCTACCGTAGCCACAATGCTAAGCGCAAGCGATTTACGCGATGATCCCAATAATCACTCCGTCCCCATCCTTGAAACCTTCAGCGACGACCAGGACCCATCGATCTCCTATATGGTCATGCCGTTCTTGCGTCGTATAACCGGGCCGGCTTTCTCTACTGTGGGAGAGGTGATTGACTTCGTGGACCAAGTTCTGGCGGTAAGTCGTTGTCGCCGTATGGAAAGCGATTACTGATAAGTCCCCAAGGGATTGGTTTTCATGCATGAGCATCATGTCGCTCATCGGTGAGTCTGATAAAGATCCTCCTCGTCATCCCTCAGCTCACGACTTGATGTCAGAGACTGTTCGGAACCTAATCTCATGATGGATGCGAGCGCTATGTATCCCCTTGGCTTTCATCCCGTATACGACCGATACTTGCCTGATGGAAGGACGCCGGCATCGCGCACCATGTTACCCCGTTCCGCGGCCGGTGTCAAATACTATTTCGTCGACTATGGAATATCGTCATATATACCTCCCGAACAACCCATAAAGCTGGTCACTGGACTTCCTGGTCGCGACCGCGACGTTCCGGAACTTTCTGACACCATTCCGTACGACCCGTTCAAGGTCGATATATTTACTATTGGTAACGTTCTGCGAACGGAGTTCCAAGAGGTACGCATGCGAGCTGTAATCGTTTGGTCGTAGGCTCAATCGACACCAGGTCTACTCTAACGTTGACTTTCTCAAACCCGTCATCAACTCGATGATGAAACCCACTCCGAGCGAGAGACCTACGGCGGCTGAAGCACTAGCTCAGTGGCGGGATGTGCGCAGGCGCGCATCTGCATTGGGTAAGTCATGGCGTCTTCGTGGCCGTCAGGAGAATATCATATCGCGTACTGTGTGGGACACGGTACACGTTTTCTCCTCCGCGTCTCAACTCACCAAATGGGCCTTTAACAAGAAGAAGTAGCATGCTATGACCTCTTGTAGCCACTAGGAAGAGAATATTATTACTCGTTTACTGGGGGACAGCGTTTCGGAATTTTCGAGTTCCAGTTTTCCTGTGATCGTCTGCAAGTCGCCATCCGTTTCCCGTAGTATCACCTGCTACTGTGTTCAGGAGGCCGCGGACACGGTCTACTACCTTAGAGCATCCTGCCACGACGTCCAAAGTGCGACGAGCACATAGGGTTAGGCGAAAAAAGCAAAGAGATTGTACGACGAGGTTGAGTGTATGACATGTCTGCCAGACATGAAAGCGGTCTTACTCTTGTATGATCAAATAAAATGCATATGTGGATATACGGCGATAACATTCAGTTTCCGGAGCTCCTTGTCAACGTACTGGCCGTTATCCTCGGAGATGCAACCCTTCACGTCAGGAATATAAACGCGCTCCTTCAACGGCTGCACACTCGACACCCAGGGAGGAAGTTCTTCGTACACCTTTGGCTTGTCCTCCCACTCCGAAAAGTCCTCGATGATGGCTGGCGCGTCTCTGGAGAGACCAAGGCCAATGCGCCTGTTGAAAGCCTCGCACATCCATCGTGTGAGGGATGCAAGTATCGCGTAGCGCAGTGGCACAGGGTCCACTGGAT
Source organism: Amylostereum areolatum (assembly GCA_012932865.1). NCBI lineage: Eukaryota > Fungi > Basidiomycota > Agaricomycetes > Russulales > Stereaceae > Amylostereum > Amylostereum areolatum. The sequence goes on along the minus strand of SAXG01000155.1, from coordinate 20,394 downwards.
CCGCGATATCGCACACTGCCCAGGACGGATGTTGGATGCAGAAGTACTCCAGTTCGTTGCGGAAACCAATGTTGTCGTCGATGACGTAGAGCTCGTAGAGTCTGTAGAAGCATGCAGACGGCGTGTCCACAGCGCGTGAGAGGCATAGAGCGGATAGCGGAGATTTGGGACGTTTGGACACGCGCCATGCAGAGTAGGGACGGAGTCGCGGGGAGTACCTCCTACGGACCCTTTGGCGATCCTTGAGGAGCTCTTCGACGGTGGGGGGGAGAGGTTCTGCCATGTCTATTCCCTGCCACGCAAAAATGAGCACAGCTCATATGTGGTTGTTATTGCACGAAATAAAAAAAGACCTTAGCTGAGAGTGAGAGGTGGTTGCTAATGAAAGGGAGGCGAACCCAAGGCCTGTGCGTGGAGGCAAGTCGGGCCGGATGCGCCGTGGTCTAGATCTTGTGCGCGGCAAGTGAGAGGCGACGGCGTGTCCTTGGTTCTGACTTCCATCGTCTGTGCTTTGTTGCCATGGCCAACGATCCTACTTCAGTGTCATCCACCGACAAGCTTGAGACGGACAACAAGAGCGCCATTACCTGTCAAGATTCCTGCTGCAACGACCTGGACTGCCATGAGGACCAAGGACACTCGGAGTGTATGGAGTATGTTGTAGGCGACTGCATCCCGGACGGTGAAGGTGGCTGTCAGCGCTCTCGTGGACGCGAATCCGCGTGCTGTGGGCCGGCGAGTAAGACAGGACAAGGTGTGTCTCTTGCGCGCGCAAGCACGTCCATAGGCTGACAATGCGCCAGAGTCTTGCTGTGGCGACACCCCCGAGACTGCCCATGCCGACTGCCGTCCCGATATCGATCCTGTCTGCAACGAGAGTTGCTGTGAAGGCATTATAGAGACCAACGACTGTGTAGAGGGTAAGCCAGTTCAAAATCGTCCGTTGAATGCATGTCGTAAACGCGTGTTTCCAGTTCCCACCAAGTCTTGCTGCTCAGACTGCGAAACGCCCTCCTCCGAACCGGTCGAGCTCGACTCCGAAGCTCAATTCCTCCCCTTTCTCCCTCTTCACAGCGATTCCAGCGGAGATAACTGTTGTGGAAGCCATCCTACGCCCGGTCCTGGCGTCCGCCGCCGCGTCCCCTTTTACGACGGCGACCGTGACGCTGGCCAGAGCCACTCTCACCAGGACGAGAAGCATGTTCACAAGCCTTCACACCGCCACAAACACTCCCGCAAACACACCCACCGCCACGATGCGAACAGGTGCAGCACCGAGACCGCGTTTGGACGCTTCTTTGAAGTCGCCTGTTGTTGCCTCATCGACTGGGCCAACACGAGCAAAGCCCATCGGCATGCAAAGCAGGAGAGCCAAGATCACAGCCACGACCATATTCAAGTTGAGAAGCGCCACGTCGGTAGTAAGGCCACCGCTCGCCCCGGAGCCCAGAACCCTTCAACGGCGGAATGCGGGGGCGGCCGCTCTCTTATCATGCTCATGTCCATCGAGGGCATGGACTGCCCCTCTTGCGCGTCCAAAGTTACAAGGGCGCTTCTCACCCTACCCTCCGTTCGTGACGTCAAGGTCAACAGCTTCGCCGGCCAGGCCTCGCTCGCATACACGGAAGGACTGGTTTTCCCAGCTCATATCGCCAAACGTGCCCAGGAGCTCACAGGATTCGCTTGCGGAGTTCTTGAGGAGATTCAACCTCAGGGCGAATACGGCGCTATGCGCGTCAGCGTGCCCGCGACCATGGATGTGAACTGGGAGAAAGTTGACCTCCCTTCGACCATTGCTATCAAATCGTTCATACGTTCGGCCAAGGACATCGTCCTCGACATAGAGTACAACACTTCCGATATCCAGCCTCGTTCCGTCCTCGCGGCGTTCTCCCCATGGGAGGGCTCATTCGTCCCAACGCCCAAGGCTCGTCCAAGCGACCAAGCAGGAAAAGAACTGATAACCCTACTTCGACGCACCATCATATCTGCCATATTCTGTATTCCCGTCCTTGTGTTCTCCTGGGCACCTCTTCCAGACAATCCCAACGCCTATGGTGGCGCCTCTTTGGGGTTGGCTACTGTCATCCAGGCCTACGTTGCCGCCCCCCTTTATTCGTCCGCGCTCCGATCACTTTTCCTTCAACACATTTTGGACATGGACCTCCTCGTTATCCTGAGCTCAACCATCGCATATTCATTTTCCGCCATTGCATACTTCCTCCTCGTCGCTGGCCACCCTTTCTCGGAGCCATTCTTTGAAACGCCCGCTCTCCTCATCACCCTAATCACTTTGGGCCGGCTCATTTCAGCGTACGCTCGCCGCCGCGCGACCTCGGCATTGGACGACGTGCGTTCTTTACAGGCCGATACCGTGGAGCTTCTCGACAAAGGAGGGATCCCCACAATCATATCCGCCGAGCTCGTGCACAAGGACGACATCCTCCTCATCGCCCCTGACACACTGATCCCCACGGACGGCACCGTCAGCTTCGGAAACAGCCATGTAGACGAATCCTCGATCACAGGCGAAGGTCTCCCGGTGGAGAAACTGGTCGGGTCGAAGCTGACGGCTGGCACCCTGAACGGTTCCGGCGTCCTGCACCTGCAAGTTGAACGTCTTCCCTCGGACAATACCATCTCGGACATCGGCAAGCTCATGCTCGAGGTGCAGGACGCGCGCCTGCCCGTGCAAGATCTGGCGGACAAGATAGCGAGCTATCTGGCCCCGGTCATCCTCGTCACCTCCCTGGTTACATTTGGCATTTGGATGGCCATAGGCATGACCGTTCGGAATCAGAGCTCGAATACCGCAGGTATCGCCGCTCTGCGGTATGCCATCTCCGTCATGGTTATCTCTTGCCCGTGTGCATTGGTCCTTTGTGTGCCCATGGTTGTTGTGATCGCCACCGGTGTTGCAGGTAAAGCTGGTGTTCTCTTCAAGGCAAGTTTCCTTTCTTTTGCAGACCTTCATCGTCCTCATCCACGTTGAACAGTCCGCCCAAGCCGTGCAATATGCGAAGGATGTCAAGGTCGCCGTATTTGACAAGACAGGCACACTCACAACGGGGACGCTCGAAGTCGTGGAGGCTCACATACCCTCGGACGAGTCCATTGCCGCCGTACTGGGTCTTGTATCCGCCAGCCGTCATCCAGTCGCTCAGGCCGTGTACAAGCACCTTTCCGCCCTCCATCCTACTCTTTCGCCCAGACAGTTCAAGGACGTTCAGTCCATCGCAGGACAGGGCATGGAGGCCCGCGACAGCGATCAAATCATCCGAGGCGGAAATCCCACTTGGCTCGGCCTCGAAGCCCATCCCGTCGTGTCCAAGATGCAGAGCGCAGCCTTGACGATGTTCACCGTGACCTCCAACGCGTCGCTCGTCGCCGCCTTTGGCCTCTCCGACACCGTCCGTCCCAGCGCCCGGTCGGCGATCGAGTACCTCACCACCCAAGGATGCGAGGTCTACATCGTGAGCGGAGACGCCCAGCCCGTCGTGAGCGCGCTCGCCATGCAGCTCGACATCCCACCCTCGCATGCGTTCGGCGGATGTCTCCCACAAACCAAGCTCGAGCACGTCCGCGCTCTTCAAGGCTCATCCACGAACAAGACGAACAAGCAGACGAAAGTCATGTTCATCGGCGACGGCACGAACGACAGCCTTGCTCTCGCCCAGGCGGACGTGGGCGTGTCCCTGGGCTCGGGGACGGACATCGCGCTCAGCGCCGCGGACATCGTCGTCCTGACCTCCTCTTCCGCCGCCGCCTCGGTCGACCTCGCCCGCGCCCTCCGCACGCTCTTCGCCATCTCGCGCGGCGCCGTGCGCCGCATCGGGCTCAACTTCGCCTGGTCTTTCGTGTACAACGCGGTTGCGGTGCTGCTCGCGGCCGGTGCGTTCGTGAAGGTGAGGATCGCGCCGGAGTATGCGGGACTTGGGGAGATGGTGTCTGTTGTGCCGGTGGTTGCCATTGCGTGGAGCATGTGGTTGTTGAGGCGTTAGATGGCTCGATGCGCGCGCGATGTAGAGAGAATCGGCGGGGAACTTTGTGGGAGGTGTTTGGGTTCTTGGGTTCTTGGAATGCGCTGGGTCGCTTCGTTGTATTTGGTGGACATTGTATGTTGTTCGTGGCTTATCTTCCTTCCTTGTTTGGAGGACCTGTATTTTCCGTATATAAATGTATCATATAACCTTTGGATCGTTTGTCGTGAAGTTTGAACGCGCCGTGGCGTGAACCCTCGAGCACGCATCTATGAAGTAGTCTCCATGATTATCTGCCTACATGTCTGTGGGACTCGCTGTCGCACTTCAAGGCATACCACACCATAACACGTTTTTATCATCCGGCGGGGTGGAGTCGTTATGTACACTGTTTGAACTTTCCGCTCATCGCCTTCAATCTCATTCCGAACCAGATTCAGCGTCCGTGGGCCCCACAGCGTTTTTATCGCTTGGTCTCCGAAGGGAGGTCGCCGACGGGCTGAGGACGGGTCCGGAGAACGCGCGTTGGAAATGGGATATGGAGCAGATGCTGTAGGTCCTCGTTCCAGAGGAAGGCATGTCGCGTTAACTGGGAGGACCGACTGTGACTTGTAGGACCACACCGCGACGCGACGTACACAAGTGTATGGTATAAAAAAGTCATAATCCAGTATGTCCGCACGCAGTAGGTAACGGCAATAATAAGGAGTGCAGCGATGGAAACAAGTCCACGAGGTGGTGGTGGCGGATAAATAGGGGCGGTGGGCAAGAACATGTGAAGAAACAAGCAGGGGATAAGTTACAACAATGGGCGAGATTAGTAGGGACAGCCCGGGCAGCCGCCGGCAGCTAGAAATACAGCGAGCAATAGTGTAATGCAGTCACCTCCATCCACCCAACGACAACGCCCCCTCCCTTCTATACGCGCGACGTCCCCCCCCCCTTTTCCACTCCTTACCAAAAAAAAAACGCTCTACCGTCTCCGCGCCCCTACTCGATCCACGCCGTCCGCGGATCCGCGCCCCTCGCCGCGCGCATGTTGACCGTCCCGCCGGACACGGACGACTTGGAGTGCGCGTAGAAGTACGCGGAGTGCGCGAGGAGCTCCTGCTCGAGGACCGAGCGCACGTCCGTCAGCATCAGCGGCCACCCGAACGCGCGCCGGTCGTCGGTCGTGAGCAGGTCCGGGAGGAGCACGGCGCCGTGCGCGCGGATCGTGGCGAGCCCGGCGGGCGAGCGCTCGTCGGTCGCGACGTAGAATCTGAGGGGAGGAGGTTAGCTAGTAAGGGGGAAAGTGGGGCGAGGTGAGGCGCTGGGGGTGGGTCGTAAAAGAGGAGGCGATATGGACTGAATCATCGATGCATGGGTGGATGGGTGGGGTGGAACAGGGTGGGGACACGCGAAGGGACGTACGGATCGTCGGGCACGGGCGGGGACCGCGTGAGGAGGTCCGGGTTGAGCTCGACGTCGGGCACGTCGTACGTGTGCGGGTTCTCCAGCGTCTCGAGCTGGCGCCGACCGCCGTCGAGGCGCATCCGCACGCGATTCACGTGGTCCTCAACCGAGGGCATGAGCACCCAGCCTTCAAGCACGACTAGATAAACACGTCGCGCACGTCAGGTCGGTCCGTTTGTCGGTCACGAAAGAGCGGAGGGGGGAAGGAAGGGAGGGAGGAAGGGAGAGACGTACAATCTCCGCGACGCATGTGCGCGCCCATCCAGAGTCGACCCTCGGTCAGGTTCGACATGCGGCTTGCGAGATCCTCGGCGAGGGCGAGGACGCGGTCGACGGGCACGATGTGATGCAGGACCATGCGCGTGAAGTCGTCGCGCGCCGCGGCGGACGTGAACCGAAGGGCACCCTGCGAACGAAACGGTCAGCACCGGGCATGGGGCGGATCTGAACGCCGGACGGGGACGGGCAGGGGGAGAAGGGGACGCACCGCTTTGCGCCCGTTGTGCGTCTCGCCCGCGAGCAGCACGACGTCTTCGTCCCGGTCGATGTATTCGTCCCGGAAGGCGCGGATCGAGGCGCGCGGGACGACTTGGCGGATGGGCTCCGTCACCGTTTTCGCGAGGTCCATGTTGCGTCTGTCGCCCCGATACCCGTCTCAGTGCTAGCACGAACGAGGGGTGAGAGGGGGGCACGCACACCGAATCATACGTGTAGATGATCTCGTATCCGTGCGCGTTCAGCGCGCGCTCGAGCCCCCCGTCCGACTCGATGTCGTATTCGTCCTTCGCGGCCGTGCTTCGGAGCGCTCTGCGCGCGGCGTCGAGGCTCATGAGCGGGTTGTCGGTGACGAGGTAGCGGCTCAAATGCCTCTCGATGTCCGTGTCGACCGGGCGCGTCCAGCTGCCCCGTCGGCCCGTGTCCGCATCGAAGCCTGCGGGCGTCCAGCCGCCGCGCTGCTTCATCGGGTCGGGGAGCGCATCGACGCGCGCGACGCCGTGGGGGTCGTACCAGTTGTTCTCGATGACGAACAGCGAGGGCTCGGTGGCGGTGGCGGGGGAGATGAACGCCTCGATGTCGGAGGAGGCACCGAAGACGCGCGCGGTCGCGTTGGCGTGGTAGGTCTCGCGCTGCCATTGCGCGGTGCTGGCCTCGGCGGACTCGGGGAGGCCGTGGAGGCGGAGGTAGTCCGAGACGAGGATGACGGGGTGGAGGGCGCGCATGCGGGTGACGTTGAGCATGAGGCCGAGGGGGAGGCGCCAGCCCATCTGTTGGTCGTGGGGGAGGTTGCGCCATTGGTCCCAGCCGATCGCGTCGTTTTTGTTGACCATGGGGGCGTAGTCGGCGCACGCTTGGAGCTCGTATTCGCAGCCGCGGGCGTAGACGAAGGAGGGGAGGACGAGGGTGCGGTTGAGGAGTTGGGCTTGGAGGAAGGCCGCGTCGATGATGTATCGCATCTGCCAAACTGGGATCAGCACCTAGCACGTTCCACCCCGCGAGCAGCGGCGAGCGACGGGCTTACGTTCTGCAACCCGAAACGCGACCCGTTAGTGAGCCATCCATATGGGGAGGAAGGGACGGTATGTAAGTACTCACGTTCCACCCGAGCCCAACACTGTAGTCCCGCGCGAAGAAGCCGCGGGTGCCCGCGACGAGCGTCCTGAGCTCGTCGAGCTCGAGCCGGTCGTAGTTCTGCAAGCGCAGCACGTCGTTTTTCTCCGCCTGACCGTGCGACTGCGGGCGCTGGGCGTTATTCTCCGGCGTCGGGGGCGGGGGCGGGGGCAGCGCCATCCATCCCTTGTCGCCTGCTTCTGGGGCGGAGTGGGGACCGGGCCACGAGGGGTAGTCGCTGGTGGAGGTGAGGAGGAGGGGTGAGCGCCCGTAGAGGTAGAAGAAGGTGAGGTAGAGGAGGCAGCCGGAGAGGGCGGCGGAGGCGAAGAAGGCGGAGGAGGAGCCCGGGCGGACGAGGCGGGGAAGAAAGGGAAAGCGAGGGCGGTGGCGGGATTTGCGGGGGGGAGGGGAGGCCAAGTCGTGGAGGGCGTCGTCGGCGTAGTGGGGGAGGAGGTCGGGCGAGGGCCTGGCGGGGAAGGAGGCGAACATTAGGGTCGGAAGGGAAGAGAGAGGGGGGGATATGGTTTGTGGGCAGGGCTGTGGGGCATGATCGTAGGGTATAAGTATAGAAAGAGCTGTACGAGTTTTGGAACGACCGCCGTAGATTCAGATCATCGGCGTTGTGCCCCATACCGCAGCACTTTCCACTGGCTCCGACTCCTCGCCTCCCGTCTCTACCCAGCGCCTCTCCGTCGTCCTCGAGCCCAACACTCGAAGTCGATTCCAGTCGGTTGAGCACCTCTTGACCCGGAGGCTCTCCTGTACATCAGTACATAATAGCCAGCCTCAAGCTCGGGGTCCCCCACCGAAACGTATAACGAATAAATGAAAAAAGAAGCACAGCTGCACAGGGCGAACCCCCCAGATCTCAGGTTCAGATCCCTCAATATTCAATATTCAATGCTCGGATCGTACCCACACGTTCACGTCATCCGTTCCCCGACAACCAGTCGCCCTCCCACTCCACCGTCCGAAACCCTTGAACGCGACCGACACGATTGGCACACGAACCCCGCGAAGCAACAGAACAGAACGATGGCTATTATCACATCGTGGTCTTGGAGTGTGTACAGTAAATAAGGAGGGGGTGTGTATATATTTGGAATAGATAGATACCGAGAAGCGCGAGCGGCCGCACTGGCACTCCGCGCGAGAGGTCGAGAATGAGGGTACTTAGGTATGTAGCAAGACTGGTGGGAGGAGCGTCCGTACGTCGGTCTGCGCGGTGGGATGAATTCTACGTGGATGGGAAGGTGAAAGGATGGAGCGGCAGCGGTCCTGGCCTACCGCAGTTCGTAGGGTATAAAAATACAGTGGTGAGGGCGAAGCCCGCGATACAAGCAATCAAACAAACGCAGTCCCGCGATGCCATCGACGAGAACTCAATCGATGAGCACCGTGCGCGGGTCCGCCCCGTGCGCCGCGCGCATGTTCACGATCCCGCCCGCGACGGAGCTCATCGCGTGCGCGTAAAAGTACGCCGAGTGCGCGAGCAGCGCCTGCTCGAGGATCGCGCGCACGTCCGTCAGCATCAGCGGCCACCCGAACGCGCGCCGGTCCGCCATCGTGAGCACGTCCGAGAGGAAGATCGCGCCGTGGGCCGCGATCGTGGCCAGCGCGTCCGGGTCGCGCTCGTCCGTCGCGGCGTAGAATCTGCGGGAGGTCAAGTGAGCGGGCGTCGAGGCGTAGGGAAGAGGGAGGGGAAGCGTACGGGTCGGAGGGCTGTGGTGGGGGAAGGGCCAGTTGCTCCGGGTTGGGCGCGACGTCGGGGACGGGGTAGGCCTCGATGTCCTCCAGGTCTTCGAGGATCTCCCGGCCTTTGGCCAGCCGCTTCCGGACGCGGTTCACGTGGTCGAGCGGGTCCTTCTCCATCACCCACCCTTCCCTCACGACTACGCCCCCCTCGCGTCAGCACGGGATCGACCAAGGAAACCAAAGGAGGATCACGCACAGTCTCCCCGCCGCATGTGCGCCCCCATCCACAGCCGCCCGTCCACCCGCGCGCGCATGCGCCCCGCGAGCAGCTCGGCGAGCGCGAGGATGCCGTCGACGGGCACGATGTGGTGCAGGACCATGCCCTGGAACGCGGTGCGCGCGCCGGGCGTGGTGAAGCGCACGCCGCCCGATTTGCGCGTGAGGTGCGTTTCGCCCGCGAGCAGGAGCACGTCCGCGTCGACGTCCGCGTACTCGTCCGCCCAGCCGCGGATGGAGGTGCGCGGGACCGCTTGGCGGATCGGGTCCACGACGGTCTTGGTGAACTCCATGTTGAGCCTGCGAGAGGGGTGAGTGGGTGAGGGAGGGGACAGGAGGGGCGAAGGGAACGCACACGGCGTTGAAGGTGTACAGCGTCTCCCACCCGTTCACGCGCAGCGCCATCTCGACGCCCTCGTCCGTGTCCAGATCGTACTCCGTCGAGCCGGCCTCGCGCACGATGTACCGCGCACGCTCCCACCCGAGCGTCGCGCTGTTCACGCTGAGCGCGTTGTGCAGCTTTTGCTTGGTGGCGGTCATGAGCGCCTCGGGCCAGTGCCCGCGCTCGCCGCGGGCGGGGTCGCCGCCGTCGGGGGTCCACCCGCCGCGCTGCTTCATGTCGTACGGGATGCGGTCGACGCGGGTCGAGCCGAGCGGGTCGTAGTGGTGGTTCTCGACGACGAACAGGGTCGGGAGCGCGTCGGCGTCCTGGGCGTGCGGAGGGAAGACGGCGAGGCTGGCGTGGTAGGTCTCGCGCTGCCAGCGGCCGTCGGAGGCCTCGACGTCGGCGGGGAGGCCGTGCAGGCGGAGGTAGTCCGAGACGAGGACGACGGGGTGGAGCTCGCGCATGCGGGTGAGGTTGAGCATGAGCTGGATCGGAACGCGGAAGCCCATCTGTTTGTCGTGGGGGAGCTGGCGCCATTCGTCCGAGTGGAGCGCGTCGCCCTTGTTCACCATCTCGGCGTACTCGGCGCAGGCGTCGCTGAGGGAAGGACGGGTTGGTGTGGACGAGGGAGGACGGACGGCGGTGGGAGACTCACAGGCCGTATTCGCAGGCGCGGGCGTAGACGAAGGAGGGCAGGACGAGGGTGCGGTTGAGAAGCTGGGCGTGGACGAAGGCGGCTTCGATGATGTACCGCATCTGGACTCAGGTCAGCAATGCTCGCGAGGGGAAAGGCACCGAAGCTCACGTTCTACAAGTGCAACGACCGGAAATAGAGCGACGGGGTCACGTTCGCGCGGTCAGTGACGGTGCGCGGCGCGTAGGAAAGGAGGACTCACGTTCCAGCCGAGACCGAGCGACCAGTCTCGCACGAAATATCCGTTCGTCTGGGCGACGTGATCCCGCAGGGCATCGAGGGCCAGTTCGTGATAGTCCAGTGGGGGCGCGACGGGGTCGGAGGCGTTGTACAAGGAAAACGCGTGCGCGTCCGTTTCAGGAGGAGGCGTAGGGATCGGGTCGGGCAGGGTGTGGATGGCCGCGGGGTCTTCTGGGGGCGGCGGTGCGGGCATGTGGTGAGCATTTGGATGTGGCGGACCGGAGAAGAAGACGAGGACGAGGAGGTAGAGGAGACAACCGGAGAGCACGGCAGTGCCGAAGAACGCGGCGGTGGCGCCTGCTTTTCCGAAGCGGTGGAGGAGGGCGGCGGGGTAGCGGGAGGGGGACTTGGACCGACGGCGAGGGGGATCGCGCCATTGGGGGAGTTCGAGGGTGGAGTCGGATTGGGGAAGGGCGGTGTAGGTCATGGTGTGGCTAGGGACTTAGAATGTGCGCGCACCCAGGCCGCGAGGGTGAAGGTGAAGGTGAAGGAATGCTGGAGTGTGTGTTGGGGGGAGAGAAGAAAGCGTGATGAGGGCCAGATGAGGGCGGTGTACGGTGTACATAAGTCGGCGTGTTGCCGAGCGCTGGTCCATCGTTCAAATACAATGACATGCCCGCCGATGCTCCACAACGAGACGTATGGCCGCTTGATCCAACCTGATCCCCGTCGTCGGCAGCAACCTCGGTTCTCCCTCTACCCCATTTTTCCCAGTCGCCGTTCGTTGCAAGATGCCCTGTAGTCCTTCCTGCATTCGATGGGCCAGGGGAGGATTGAAGCTGGAGGTAGTATTGAGAGAGAAGTGTAATGACGTTCAATTGACGTGAGTCATATGTCGCCAAGTCCAAATCGCGATCTGGGATCGGACCCGGGACTTCGAACATTGGAAGACGCCCGATCTGAGACACGTGCAGGACTGCGTTGCTCGCGAGCCTTCGCGAGCCCGCTCACGTCTGTAGCCATAAGTATTGTCGATCTGGCTTCAAGTCGGTGTGGTGAGCGTGGTCGGTTGAGTGAAATGGTGTAAGCCTCAGCAAGGTGTGGATGCGGCTGCCCGATGCCGTGAAGGCGTTCGATGGCCGCTCTCACACGCAATAGTTTATGTCGTGCTTTGAATGGGCTCGGTCGAACCTTTCCGTTCAGGAAATTCGTGTGGGGTTTTTACGAGGTACAAACATGCGTACGGCCCCGTATTGGCGTACTTGACCTGGTGCTACGGCGCATGTATGGGGTCCGTCTAGGGCTAAGACCCCCCACTAGGTGCTACGAAGACCATGAGACACGCCGGCGAGAGTGCGGATGGCGCCCATACTACACGCCCAGATCACGACCACAGCCACAGCAATACAATGCCGGGTTGGAAGGAGCTAAACAGGCATCGATGGGCCTGCCAAGAGCGCCGACATGATACCATTTCATTGATTAGCGGGAATGAGAGGCCGTCGCGCTGGTAGGCGTAGGGCGGCACGAATGTAACAACAGGGTGTGGTACGGGTTGCGCGTGTATTGTGATAAGAGCGTACGCCCGATACTGATGATTACATGAGCCCTACTAGCATAGGCAGAGAGAGAAGAGGAAATACGTACCATGAGACAGGTGTAAGACGTACTTCGTGCCCATGCTAATGGACCTGCTGCCCGGCAAGACGGAAGATTTTTGCCCAGGCATTAGTCGTCGGAAATGTGTTTCCCTCGAGCTCGTGAGACCCATACGAATTCTTCATGCAACGCGATCATCGAGTGGGTCATAGGATGTCCAGCGACCGCAAGGAGTACGTAGCAGACGTCGTACGGTCCTGACATCATCGTCTTGCGTTGCAAACAAAGGTGGAGCGGATTTGATGCTCTTTCTCAAGGGAGCCGGGGCTATTCATGAAGGATACGATCAGATGGTCGTCGATGGACTTCACCGCCGTAAAGAAAGTTGGAAATGTCGTGGAAAAAGCCCGTCGGGGTGAATCGGCGACTGCCAGTCCGAAGTAAGTTCGACGAGATCACGAGACCGCGTCGCGTCGCGTTATATTAACCTTTTGGACACGGCGTGCCAATCCTCCGCTTCGTGTTGGAGAGCGATGGAGGAAGAGAGGAGATAGAGCCAGGTCACGATGGAGGGAGGAAAGGAGGTGAAAACACGAGCGACGCGTCAATAACTTGAATAAGCGGGCGTCAAGGTGGGCTTGGGTCTACTTGGGTTAGGGTTTCCAGCTAGACACTTGTCTGAGTTGTCTCCTCACCGCCGTCCGTACCGCCATTATACCCGCCTGTTTTCATCCGCGGCCGCCATATTCACGTTCAAGTCCACATGTCTCTCCGTCGCAATCCCATGGCTGCTTTCTCTGAACCTCCGACTGCTTGTAATACGGTATGCTCCTCGCGATGGCCCACGCATTCAGGCCTACCGTCCTGGGCTCCACCTTCGGCTCTCGCATGTTCAGCGCGTCCTCCGTGCGCTTCGGGGACAAGCAACGGCTGGTTATTGTTGGGTCTGGATGGGGCGGGTATGAAACGCTTCGGAGGGTGGACAGAAGACGTTGGGGTGAGCATCGTTCTCCTGTGTTGGTTTAGACGGCGCTGATTCGTCGGCCTTTCACAGACGTGACGGTGATCTCCCCAAGCAACCACTTCAACTTCACCCCTCTCCTCGCGAGCGCATCCGTTGGAACCATCGAATTCAGGTGTGCCGCCGAATCCGTGCGTACACACTTCTATCGTCCACCGCGAGAAGAAAAAAGCACTGAAACTGTCGTACTGCAGATTCGACGCTACAGCCCCGAAGCAGTGCGTACCCCCGGGGTCACAAATTGCAGTCAGCGCTGATATCTCGTCCTGCAGTCATACCATCAGGCCTGGTGCGACTCCATCGACTTCCACGCGAAGACGCTGCAATGCGTATGTGTGCGCCGAGCCCTATGTGGTCTGTGACTCATATTCCCCTTCCTTGTTTCAGCGTGCAGCCACGCCCTCCTCGACCATAGACGACCCGCACATCGAAGAGAAACGGGCCACACCTATCGCCGTCTCCGCCGCTAAAGCCGCTCCGCTGAAGCCGGGCCAGAGATTCACGGTCCCATACGACAAACTTGTGATTGCGGTCGGCGCGTATTCTCAGAGTGCGTCCCGTCTTCTTGGTGCCGGGTTTTCACGGTGTATGCGCGCTGACGCGGGCCGCCGCGTGCTACGATAGCGTTTGGGATCCCGGGCGTCAAAGAGCATGCGCATTTCTTGAAAGACGTCAAGGACGCGCGGATCATCCGGGCGCGGATAATGGAGTGTGAGGAGTATCCTTGGGCGGGGGTGTCAGTCCGTGGACTCATTCTCTCGTGAACAGGCTTTGAACAAGCGAACCAACCCTTCATCACCCCCGTGGAGCGACGCAATCTCCTGCACTTCTGTGTCGTGGGTATGCCCTTTCCTTGTTCCATCGACAAGGATGTCGGCCAATGATCATGTGTTACCGCAGGTGGCGGTCCGACAGGGGTCGAGTTTTCCGCGGAGCTGTTTGACCTCATCCACACCGACCTCATGCGGGCGTTTCCCTACCTGGCACGAGAGGCGAGGATCACGTTGTACGACGTCGCCCCACAAATCCTGGGCAGCTTCGATGCCGGCCTCGCGAGGTGGGTCCTTTACCTTCTTTTTCCCGTCGGGTTTTGATATCTTGGCAGGTATGCCGAGCATAAGTTTAGGAGGCAAGGCATCCATATCAAGACGAGTCACCATGTAGATAAAGTCGAAGCGGTAAGAAGCTCTTGATTATGGCCTGAAGGATACCCTGGAGAACTAATGTCCACTGTCTGCATCGTTAGGGTAAGCTGTTCGTTCGGCAACAGGGAGAAGGTGGGTAAACTTGCCTTGGGCTTTTGCCTCCGTGGGAGCCTGACGCTTGGTGCACAAGTGCCCTTTGGTCTCCTAGTGTGGTCCACCGGCCTTGCGCCGAATTCTCTCGTCCAGTCCATCGACGGTCTGATGAAAGACGAGCGTAAGAAGAGGCAAGTAGTTATTCCCGGACATGGGTTGATACTGGGCACTTACGTCGACTCTTAGCCTCCTCACCGATGCCTATCTCAACGTGCTTCGTCCGGACGGAATTCCCAACCCGGACGTATGGGCTATCGGCGACGCCGCCCAATGCGACGGCGCTCCGCTCCCTGCCACCGCCCAAGGTGTGTTCCAAGGGCTTTAGCGAGCACCGGGATTGGTGGTGACGATATTCTGTGCAGTGGCCATGCAGAAGGCAAAGTACCTCTCGAAGCAGTTGAATAAGATGGCGAGGGGAGGGTCGGCGGTCGACGAAGATGCGGAGCCGGACCCGTTCGAGTTCAAGAACCAAGGTGCATTGGCGTATTTGGGCAGCATGTCAGTGGGGTGTCGATTGTGGTGTTTCTGCATGTCCTGATGACGGGGGATTGCTCTTGTTAGGAGCGCTGTGTACGATCGTAGCCAGGCGGCCAGTGGACCGAAACGTTCTGGATCGGGGCTCTTCGCGTGGTTGCTTTGGCGCTCGGCGTATGTTACTAGGACCGTCAGTATGAGGAACAAGTACGTTTGCTTCCCTTGTCCTTTGTCCTGGGGCGCGTCATGCTGACTTGATCCTACCGTAGGATACTGATCCCTATGTATTGGTACGCTGTCTTCGTTCCCTGGAAATTCTCGTCACCGATGTCTGACTTGGGGTCGGTGGCAGGTTGCTGACGGGTGAGTTTTTGTTTGGGAGTGCCACGGGAATCGACGTTGACGTCACGATGTAGCGATCTTCGGGCGAGATCTAACGCGCTTCTGAGCTGATGAACAGGATGCGGCGAAATAAGCATGAAAGGAAGCAATCAAAGCTGGGAGGATGAACATACGGCGGCTAGGAATTGAGGATGCATATGGTGTGTGGCTGTATCCCGTGCTGTTATCGCTTACTACCAACGGTGTTGTAATAGGGCCTGTACCGATAGACGAATAGACATGTTTTGCCACCGATAAAACCCTCCGTCTTGCGTCCTTGAACGCGCGCTTCTGAGGCAGAGTACGTTTGCGCACACTGGCTGGAGCTGGTCAAGAGGGAACGAGGGTGCCGGGTCAGAAGGTCCGGCCCGTATACTCATTGTCTTTTTCAACACGTGTTGGGATGTTTATAACCCCGCGGCGCGGAGGTTTGGTTTTCTCTCCACACTCACAACTACACTTACACCCACACTGTTCTACATCCCGCACCTTCTACACTCACAAACAACGACAATCGCCATAACCAACGCGATGTCTCTCTCCGACGTACAAAACAACAAGAGCCAGAAGAACGAGAAACAGGGTGAGCCCTCTTTGCCGCTTTGTGGGGTTGCCGCATATGAACTCGAACATGAAGCAGATGTGCAAGACGACCATTCCCCTCTTCCTTCGTCCGTCTCTACCCCGAGCAGCTGCGCGCCAACCTTCGAAGAGCAACTCGCGCTGTTGGACGACCTCGATTTCGAGGAAGACGAGCGCGCATTCCTCGAAGGCGACGGACGGGCGACGCCGGGCCTCCTCTCTTCCCCCGTCATCCTCCCGGTCGACCACGAAATCAGCTTGGAAGACAGGCTCGCGCAGCCAGTCAAGCTCGCGGCGTTCGATGAGGAGGAGGAGCAGGCGTTCCTCGAGGCGTTCCTCAATGAAGGAGGGAGGGCGTCGCCTTTCCAGGCGAGCGACAGCGACTCGTCGACAGATGTTCCGCCCGTGTTCGACAGCGTTTCGTCGTCCCGATCGTCGTCGCCAGCGTCGAGCTTCGGGGATGAAGGCGAGGACTACTCCGATCCGTACTATGCACCGGAGCGGTGCGAAGGGGAGTGTGAATGCGTGTTCGAGCCTCCGCATGGCGCGGCCGTCGAGCTTCCCTGGATATGCGTCTGGTTCGCGCAAGGCTACGATCAGGCGGCGGAGGAGAACGCCCTGCCCTACCCCCAGGACAATACGGTGCTTCGAGTGCCGCAGAGGAACTCAAAGTCGCGCCTGCGGGCCCAAGACGAGTGGAAGTATTTTGGGTTCGGTGCGCAGAGGGTGCAGATGCGAGAGGAGATGCGAGTGCAGGAGGAGATGCGTGTACAGGAGGAGATGCGTGTACAGGGGGAGGTGTCGATGCAGGAGGAGATGCCGACGCAGGAGGAGATGCAGCTGCAAGCTGAAGGGTGGACGTTCGTTCCTGTGCGCGTTGCCGAGAGGCGGTGGCTTTGGAAGAACTTTTGGTGGGTGGACGTTGCATTGCGTTCTGTTTCACTCGTGCTAATGGTTTTCGTTTCTGCGGTAGACTTGTTTCAAGACTTTGGGAAGATGTGGATGCGGGAAAGGGTTGCGCTCGCGACGTTTTGTATCACTCAAGTTACTTTTTTCTTGGAATACCGTATAGTACACGGTTGGTGTCCTCGACGCTTTAGCCTGGTGTGTGAACCCGGAAATGCTACCACCGCAAGGGCAAGGTTCAACTCCAAGGCGTCGTACTTGTTTCAGTGGTGTTACTCAACATAGGAATATTCACGAAGTTCTTCTTCTCATACTTGTAGGCGGACTTCCATTCTCCACGTTCTCTTCCTTGGTGGGTTCAGCTATATTTTCAGTGGCTCGGAATTGACTTGTGTGGGTGCAGGTACCAACCAATGGCAACCATTGCATAGAAGCCGCAACTTACAAAATCGCACGACCTAACACATCGAACGAGCTTGCTCGACTATCAACCACGGGACAATGTGATATGTGAGATGCATCTCCCGGAATCCCTGCTCAGCGTCCTGACACTCGGGATAGGATCTGCCAGTATCACCCACTCCAACGGATTCTGAGTATGTCTACATTTTCGCTTTCGATTCATATCTTTGGAACTGATCCCGGATGTTCAGTAGCCCGTGACCTATCCCGTTATCACCAGAGTAAGCTAACGCCCCCGTCTACGGTATTACGAGCCCAAGGGAAGATATCTATCATGAAGAATCTGTGAATAATCAACACGCTGCATCGGTAAGAAAGGGAGAAGCAACAATAAATGCACAAGTGGCCGTTCTCTCTGCACCCTCAAGAACATAGGAGTGTTCTGACGAGCATGGTGCCCCACTAGAGCGACAAGGGGAGGGTCTGTGTCCTATACACCTTTTTCATCAACAGCGCTTCAACGCTGGACAGCGGGAGAACGTAGACGTGCACTTGTGCTCCGTGACATAGCACAATCTAATTTCGTGAAGACCCTCTACCTCACAGGTCTTATCTAGTAGTACTTGTCCCTCAAGAAGGCATGAAGGGTTCAGCGCAAGCCAGATCAATACAAACAATCGGCAGCTGAGGTCATAGCCAGAATACCTGGAAGGATGTCCATCGACGTTGCGGTTCTGGTTTGGTTTCTACTAGGCTCTCGGTTGCTTCATTGACATCTTACGGAACTTTCAAGATGACGCGGCGTCGCCTGGAGTCGCGTGCGGTTGCGCGTCGCCGGCCTTGGAACGTTTGCAACTCGGTGGGTTGTCTCTAGACCTCAAGCTCCCTCAAAGGTCTTGCAGGTGTTAGGTCGTAGGCACCATGAAGGTTTAACAAAACTTTGACTCTTCCAGGAAGTCCACACCGAGTCCAGCCGCTCGGTTTAGGTGCTGATTGAGATTCCAGGGTTTGGTGGCATTTCAACCACCCTAACCGAATGAAATCCAACAGTTTGATACTGATAGCGCTCTTCGCGTAAGTTACCTTCCCCTCCCAGACCTTACTGCCTTCGTATTCGCGACATCCTCCTTTCTCTACGCTGCCGAGCCAGAGAATGGCAAGTGTTCTTCGTGTATTTATGATGTAAGGGCCCCTCCCTTTCTATTCATTAGGATTTCTAACAGAGATGTCTATACAGGTACGATAGCACCTCGCCTGTTGCCTTTGCACTGGACGATCTTCATACACATGGCGACCAGTTCAGGGATATAGTCATCTCTGCCGTTCGCGACGTGACGATAAAAACATGGGCGACCACAAGGCAGCTAGTCCGCATATAACCGATAATGTGTAGGGCTTGGAACCAGCCCTCGCGTTTGCGCTATCGGTATAACCCTGAGTAGGACGAGTTGAGAAGATGGACTTGGACTTCTTCAATTTAGAGCAGTTCGGTAAGTGTCTACGGGGTCTTATCTAGCAGTCGACCCAATATATAGTACTATGTATGCTAGCCTTACACACAAAATCATCAAGGTTAGGCGAAGGGGGACACGGAAAAGGAACTTCGCGTCTGTCCTGCGGATAATGGGAAGTCCTCGGGCAAAGCGCTTGTTATGCTGCGATTGAAATCGTCTCACTAAATTTAAATAAGGACTTCGAAAGTGGCTCCCCGGTATCGGATGAAGGGTGAGTGATGGTACGCTCCTGAGTCCATCTATGAGCAGGCAGGCATATTTTGTCAGGGAGACAGGTGCTTACTGCCAGGTGCTTACTGCCAGGTACTTCTGGTGCTGTTCGGGGGCGCCGCCGATACCACCAAATGAAAGCGATAAGTACGCCTAGGACAGCGATGCCTCCGATTACTCCCTCCACGATGGCTCCGATAGGTACTGATTTGTTTTTGGATGCTTTCGAAAGGGCTACGTCGGCAGACTGTGATGGAGGGAGCGTAGACCGCGATACAGACAATGTGAACAGCGTGTATGACGTGGATGGCGCGTACAGCGTCGACGTCACCAAAGACGTAGGAAAGGGGAGTGATAGTAGCGGAGGGAACTTGTGGACGTGGAAGACTTGTTTCCGCCAAGGAAGGAAGGCGTGTAGAGGATTAGTCAAGCCAGAAATTCTTCCCGTTCACCACTGTTGCTTTTAACGTGTGCTGTCCCTCGTCCAACGTCACAGAGGAGTAGAACAAATTACGATAGATCGGCTGGGTGGCTTCTGCACTGCCTTGAAATATTGCCTGGGGAGGTCGTCCACCTGGAAATGCACGACAGGGGCCCCGTGAAGGGTATCGGGTGGGGAGGGTCCCATACACTTCTACGGCAGTACCTTCCAACGTGACAACGCGTAATGAGCCACCCAACCTGCCAGATGCAGTCCTTTGAACTCACCGGAGAAAGCGAAAGTTAGGCTACAGTTCAGGACGTCCAAGATGCTACCTGTGGTTGTCCCAAGGTACTCGCTCGACGTCCCAGCCTCTTCCCAGTGACTATCGTAAAGGATGTCTGGGTCGCGGTCGTCTAAAATTAAAGTTGTTGCGTTGTAGTATACCTGCGTCATATCTGACTCGGGGCAGTCGAAGTGGCCAAGGTTGATTGGGATGAATGCGATGGACCTTACACTCCTTGAGGTTACCATGCGTTTATATGCAGGCATGCTACTGCTACGTTCCGCTCCCAGGTCAATTCGTTCCAGGATGCGTATTTTTGCAGGTCGACGTCCACTCGGTGCGAGTACGCATGGGTCTTCAATCAAGGTGAGGTGACGCTAGAGGATTACCGGATGAGAGCAATACGCAATAACGTGCCGGAACAGTCACGTACCGCCATGCGGTGACTGGCCGACAACGTGCGTATGTTCCTATGCTGGTAAGCTACTTACTTCGCGGATACTTTCGGCACGTAGGCCACTCGTTCTGCATTTCATCGTCACGGGTGTTTTCCTTGAGCAGGGAGACGGAGGAGGGCAGCGTTGCGGCCTCGCTACTGGCTGACTGGCAACATTTTCTAGCCGCAATGCCCCCCCCCCCACTTCTAGTGGTTGGAGTGGTCCGAGGGGAAGTTGGACAGTGGATGCTCGGGTAGCTCGGAAGAGGTTCGTATCACGTGTAGCGGAGCAGCTTTGTGATTGGTCGACGCGTCGACGCGTCTCACCATTTCATTTCATTTGGTCGTACGACTCGCTTCGCCCGACGCACTTGGCTGTTCGTCCCGTCATCAACCTCGACATATAAAACTTCTACCCCCGACCTCGTCTTCCCCCTAACCACACACCTCTCAGAACGTATGGGGAAGACGAAAGCAAATGGCGCGGCGAACCCGTCAGCACCACCGAAAACCGACGCACTGACGCAGTGGATCACGCGTGCTGTCATTGCGCTCTGTGTGTTCGCCACCTGCAGCTGGCTAGATACCATC
>SAXG01000154.1:0-41373 GCA_012932865.1 Amylostereum areolatum | reverse complement strand
TTCTTCGAGGATAGGAAAATGCGCTGATATCGCGCGGGGTTTAGCATGTTTGCGTATCGTACATTATACACCCTCCGTGTTTCGATGGATTCTTAATCGTCAGTTTTCTTCGAGATGTAGGAGGACCTTGGTTCCCTTGGTTCCCTCTGAGATTTTCGCAAACACATCTCGGACCTTGCGAGTAGCCTCGGAATCACTTTCACCGCGGTTAATGGTCACCACTTCGTGTTTTGGCCCAGCCAACTATAAATCGGGTTCAGTCAAGCGGTGGGGAGGAAGGGTAAAGTCGCACCTGGCCATCGCTCATCATTCGTACGAGTTCTTCCACTAGGCGTTCTCGGTCCTTGCGACTGTGTCGGTCATACCACCGAGACTGCCAGAAACCATGGCTCTTGAGGTTCTTAAAAATGTAAAGTGATGTGGGGAGCGACAGAGGCTGCTTCGACATGGCACCGTACGAGACGAGGTGTGCGTCTTGGCCCAAAAGTCGAGCCATATGTGTTGTGGGCTCGCCGCTAACGCAGTTGAGGCCGAGACGAATGGCCTGGGTACAAGTTCGTGAGCAAGAGCGCTGGGATAAAGGGACGCGGCCTACCTTGCCCCCCGTCCACTCCTGCACCCTGCTCTTGATACTCTTCTCTGCCAGTTCATCGTATGTGACCACATGCGTTCCTCCCAGAGCCTCAAGCTCTTGTGTGAGTGAAGTAATATCATCCCTGTTCGCATTTACGATAAAGATAAGCATTCTGTATTGATTGCAGAAGCAAGAGCATACCGAGGACGAACAAGATTGATGGTGTTCAGACCACGGGACCTTGCAATCTGAATGATTGCTTGGCCGACCTATGGTCGCATTGAGCACAAGCTCTGAGCAGCGAGAAGGGGTCTTACCGCACTATTCGCGCCATTTTGAACGACCCAGTCTCCAGCTTTGAGTTCTATAAAATCTCTCAGCACGTTATACGCAGTTGGCGGGTTGACCTGCGAGTATATCCTTCAGTACATGCTTTCAATGCAGATTATAAGAAGGAACGCTCACGGTCATGGTAGCCGCGTGAACCGCGCTCAAGCCATTCCGTCGCGGCACCTTGAGGACGTCTTCCATCCGTACATTGCGCGCCGAGCTCCATGTTCCGCTCTGTGGGCGTGTTATTATGACCCAATCACCAGCCTTGAGTCCAGAGCTTTCGGCGCCTGATCCAAGTGCTTGCACTTCTGCGAGGCCTTCGTTTCCGCCAACGAAGAGCGGAAGGGATTCGGAAGAGCCAGGAAAAGTGGTTGGCGATGGTTTGGAGGGATACACGCCTTCAACGACGTTTATATCGGACGGGTTTATAGGCGCGAGTACTACGCGCAGGTTGAGGGTGCCCGGAGCCGGCGCGGAGAGTGTGGGGTAAGACAGAGCGCGGACAACCGAAGGCGGGCTGCCATTTTCTGAGTATACTATAGCGCGGTTAGCGTATGATGGCGACGTTGTTGAGAAGCAACGACGGTTGGAAAGGTGTGCAAGTCGGCGAGCATGCATCGTGGTAGTTGTGAACAGAGTCCGAGGAATTCATGACGTTGTGGCAGGCCGCAGTGGGGATCCGGAAAGAGGAGATGGTATATTCATCATCTCATCATCATCATCTCATCATCTCATCATCACGCGCCCGCAAATCGCAATGACTCACTCACATCGCAACTTCGGATTCCAGCAAATTTAAAGGTATTCTCGTTATCGTGGAAGTACAGTACGTAGTACTACATACTGCATTTGTGGCGCTCTACGGTACAGCCGGGGTACATGAGGGTGAAACCATAAACTATTGCTTTACTCGACCGTCCTGTAAACGTAGCGATCCTTCCAAGCCCTATGATGCTCCTCCACTCCGTGAACGGACAGTATGCATATATCCGCCAGAGAGATCGGAAGGCGCCTTCCAGGTGGAAGTCCATCCGGGGCATCCTTCTTGTCTTCCAACAGCTTGCGTGCATACTCCTCGTAGTCTCCCCAGTTCTGGCGTCGCCATGGTGCAATAACCCTTGGTTGACGATCGACAATGATGAGGCCGCGCTTTATGTTTTCGGGGGGCGTAGTCCCTGTCGGTCCCCAGCCGCACGCGTCGAACATCTTTTCGAGGTTGGTGAAGTGCTGCTCCTCGGGGATAAAGTCCGAGATCGCGCGCATCCAGCTAGGCTTCTCCTCGATGTCCGGTGGCAATCCGAGCCAGACATAGGATTCTTTGAAATATTCGATGGCCGGCTGTATCTCTTCCATGACAAGCTTGGGTTTGTCGCGGCGTTCGGTGACATCTTTGAAGTATATGGAACGAAGTTGGGGGAACGGAGTGGATGGCGTGAAAACGACGGAGGGAACTGGCTCGGGCGGGCGGTTCATTCGTGACACGGGAAGTGAATGGGTAGGCCGAGAGGGTGGAAGTCGGGATGATGGAACCAAAGGAACAGTCACTATCTCAGTAGGCTCTCTCTGTAGGCCCGAGGGTGAAGGCGACCGAGCTTGACGGGGAGGGAAGTCCTCATGGGCACGAGATGCGACGTCTGCCGACACGTTTGTCTGCATGGGTATATCAAGTCCAAGAGTTGTGCGTCGTTTCTTTTGCAATCCGTCAGCAGATGCCACCAAAAGGACGAGGGCAGTGCACTAACTTTTGTCTTGCGTGAAGTCGGTTGGGGTGATGATGATTCCTCTACTTTGACGTTCTCGCCTCCGGAGTAACGTCGTTTTCGAGGAGGGGACGGTTGAGGGGTAGGCAGGTGCATATATGAAGAGGGTATCAATGTAGGTTCTCGAGCGAGATTGGTCATGGAGTGCAAGGGTTTATGTCCAAGTTCTGTAGGACGTCGAGCCCTTTGTCCCTCAAAGGGAAGGTCGGAGTTATCGTCTCCTTTGTCTTCGACGTCTTTGTCCGCCTCCTTGCCTTTTTCAAAGGCCTCTAGTTGGAAACCCAAGCTTCTATGGTTGTCGCGCGCTTCTGGGGTGTGCGAAGCCCAGGTACGTCCATCACAGGCTGCCCCCAAATCCCACTGACGCAGTTCCGGGCATCATCCTCCGCACTAGGACGTCCGACAACCTCGTGGGCGATACGTTGTATTTGTCGAACAGTTGCTCCTCCGCGCCAGTCGCGCTCGGCTTTACGATGAAGTTTGGTCATGCGTGGCCAACGCAATTCATAGAACTGGTGAGAGTTGTTCAATTAAGAAAAGGGGGGATAGATACAAAAATGGCATGAATACCTTCGCTTCGTCTGCCTTGGTGAAGCCGGCACCGAAAAGCTCTGCAAGGAGCGGTTCATGAAGCATGATCTGCGGGGCGGCCACTCCGTGGCCAAGGGTGAAGTCGTATGGAAGAAGACTCGGACGCTGGACAAGATGTTACTACTTATGATATGTCATGCGGTGTCACTTACCTTTATGGCGTCCGAGTACGTTGTATGTGTAGATCTTTGCACGGTGTTATTTGCATCCTCCAATGCAGTGCGGTTTGGTCCGTAGGAAACAGTGAAGTAAATCTCAAAGTGCGGTCGTGCGAAGGGCTGGTGACATGGTTAATGATAAGCGCTGGAATATCCATGGAAAGAGAAGCACTGCTCACGTCGTGATCAACCTCCGCCGGGTTGGATAGAGCACCGAGATAAAATGTGGTCAAAGTATTCGGTGCCACTGCAAGAATGTCAGAATGTGAAATGGACTTGTACAAAGCACCACAAACCACGTAATTCACGACCTCTCTCTTTGTCCCAGCCCGCCCCGACCACAGCCAGGTCAAGGCAATCCCCGTACCCGGGGATGTAATCTTTTTTCACCTGAGCCCTACAGTAAGGCTTGCTGCATAGTCGGTATTATAATGAGAGGTACTCACTTTGACCCACGGACGCCGATTGTCTCTGTAGAGGCTCCCGTCAGTCTTCAGGACCAATCCTTCTTCATAGTCGGCGATGTGTGTTGCCAGCAGTCGCCGTAAAGTGCATTGAGCTTCGGTCGTGTCTAACGAGTTTTTCACGGGGATAGAGAAGCGTTGTGAAAGCATGGCGCGGCCGGGTATAACGTTGATGATGTTTTCCAGGAGCTCTCGTCGAACACGGTAAGGTTGGTAGAGATACGACTCCGAATCAAGCACGATGATGTCAAAGAAGACCAGCGCTAGGTGCCGCGTGCCGCCGTCTGACGCATCGGACACGAGCGAGTTCTGCGTCCTGCAAAAAGCATAAGTAGCTGAAGGGTTCAAGTCTTTGGACTCTCACGTGTCATGTACGGGTTGCCGAGGGCGTCTGCTTCGGACTCCGTGGGCAGTACTTTCAATGAGGCTTCGTATACGCCAAAATTCTGGATGACCGCTGTGTTAGTAACACGTCCGGAACCCCTCGACTACCGCTTACCGTCGATGCGGTTCTCTTCGTCCGAAAATGCGACCATTTCCGCTTCCAATACGATATTGCATTCTATCTTAGGTCTGTATTTGGCCTTGGAAAGGTCACCAGCCTTCGGATCTGGAGGGAAGCCCAGAGCTTCACGAATAATGCTGCACAAAGTAATCAGAGCTTCGTTGGGGCGATAAAAGACTGAGCGACGAACTGGTGCACGCCATGCCGGTCGCGTGTCGAGTCGCGTCCACTCTTGCTATAGATGGTGATATTCACGCCGCCCTGCGAGTTCACTTGGACGTGAATCTGTGCACGCTCCCCGTCGTATTTGGTTTCGGCCCAGATGACATCAGCTCTCTTTGCGAGACGTTTGATAGAAACGTTGCATCCACGTCCCTTCTCGCATTTCGGTATCTGTGCAGGGAACGAAGACTCGTTGGAATGCTCACAAAGACGAGAGGCAGGCAAGACACACCTGTATAGGGACGCCAACGACAGGATGGGCAGCAGTGGAGCCCGGTCCACACTCGATGAAGGCCGCTGTATCCTCGATCGTTGCACGTGCACGAAAGGTGTTGAGCATCCGTTGGTGAACTTCTGGCTCCCACTCTCGCATCGCATCCTCCATAGAGAGCATAAACACAGCGTTGCTCTTGAACCCGAGCAGGGCGGTGTAAGTGTCGCGAGCGGCAATTGGGTAAAGCATCGGACGAAGGTCCTTAAGAATAATTTGCGCCAGAAAACCTGCATCCGTGACGGGTAGGGAAAGGAATAAATCGGAAAGGATGGCACGTTGAGTGCGTTTGGGTGCGTTGTGGAAGGAAGAACGAACGGAGCGAGACGAGAATGCGTTGAGGGCTGCTAGCTCTGTGAGAAAATCGTTCACTTCGTGGATGGTAAGTTGGCCTATACGCCCTTGAGATTCCTGAAACATTCAGTCAGACCTGAATATATGCGCAACTGTTAACGCGGAAGACACTTACTGAAGAGACATCCGAGAGCACAGCATGAAGCTCGCTCCCAAGGCATCCAGTGGCTGCTTCATCTTTCCAGTGCTTCAAAAATGCGCCGCGATGACCGGCCGCGGTTGAAATGACAAAGACGGACGAGAGATGTCGCCCGAGCATGGTCTCTTGCAACCCATACTTGCGCGCAACGTCCTGTTCCGGGAACAGGAATCGGAATATGATGGACGTTGTTCCAGGAGGGAGAGGATCGACTTCTCGCCTGAGACGCTCGCACCAGTTTCGAAATGTGGTGCGGGCGGGATAGTTGTAATCATGGACGACCACGTCCTTGTCCTTCAACTTGTTGCGCTTCGTGAGCGACCCCGCGGGACAAGGTTCTATTTTTGAGAGTTCGCGCAGGAGGGAGACAAAGCTGAGGGGGCGGGGGGATCAGTGGGGGACGAGGGCGAACCAAAGTATAATTTGAACGCACAAGGAAAATGTGACGCTTGGACGTCCGTCAGGAGTACAAGCATTTACAGGTTCTGAGTCCATTCGTTAGATGATAGGAAGATTTAACATACAAGGAATGGGGTGGAGTACGAGAAAGAGAAATAGAGGTGTCGCGGGAGGGAGGAAAGCATCAAGCCTGAGGGAGGCGGAGGCCATGCGTCAACAACGCGCTCACGGGCCACAACGCGTCGGTGGCTGACCCCAGTGACCGCGTCGCATGTGTCCCCCCGATCATGGTTGGACTGTCGTCTGCATACTGTCGCGAACCTCTTAGCTTTGAACAGCTGAGACTGGGACATGGACGTTCCATCGGCGGTTCCAAGTAAGCCCGCACGGTGGCTCGATCGAACGAAGCGTATTCATTTCCTCGTTAACCGTCTAGCGCCCATATCGTTAGAAAGAATCGCGTCGCCCGCTTTGGCAACTTCGGCGGCCCGTCCGAGTATACACCGCCAACTACATAGCGTAACCTTATCGAGCTCAAGAGTCAAAACGCTGTAACCGGGTGCAAAAAATCGATACTTCCAACACAAGTACTCTACAGCGAAATTGTAATCACCCAACGCCGGGACGCGAGTTAAAGTATGAAAGATCATTGTCCTATATATTACCCCGACTGAACATCGTCTCGCTCTTGTCATTAGAACGAGCTGTCTCCAGGGCGTAAATGAGGGCCGGGCGCGCGACGCATAAAGTCACTTCCCTGGAAGCCGCCTGCATTGCCCTGCAAGGACGCATCGCTAGGGCGTCGCAAGCTTGGACGAGATTCGCGCATACTGGGGGCGCGGAATGATGCTGGAGGTGCGCTCGGAAGTAGCACAGGCTGGATGGGCTCCGTGTACGTGATCTCGAGTTCCTCCAGGGCGGTCTTGAGGTAACGCATGAAAGCCGTCCGTCGCATCCACCGCGCACCCCAATCTTGCCAGTTGGGACGATCTGTGAGTGAGGTCAGTACGAACATGGTTACGAAACACGATGTGCACGCACGTTCCACTCCGACGACGAGTTGAATTGAATTCTGGTATTCCATCTTATCGATATGCAGGTTCGTGCCCGACCACTCGCGATTGTTCTCCGAGATGTAATTGGACAATTTGACCCTGAGCTGCTCGATGACGGCAAGAGGGGTATTGTAAGCGACTTGAAGATTAGTCGTTTCCCACCTGTGCCCCAAAATCAGTAACGGTAGGATATCGAGCATGATAATAATGCTGACATGGAATTGCTACGACGCAGATTGTGCACGAGCTTGGAACTTGACAACAAAGCGTTAGGGGCAATGATCTCCTGGCCATCGACTCGGCGGAACGTAGTGGAAAATAGACCAAACTCTTTGACAAAGAGAGGCTGCGCAGAGACATGAGTCCGAGCAGGATATGGACGGAAAGAGGATGCTTGCCTGATCATCAATGAGGACCAGATCGCCGACGTCAAACACGTGGGTAGAGAAAATGAAGATGAGCTGGAGGCCCGTGCAGTTCAGTTCAGTGCTCATGACATCATAGATGCTGTGCTCACCGATTCGAAAAGCGTCTGTGCAGAGTGGCCGAAGATGAACGAGAAGCCGAGAATCAAAGTCGCGAGAGGAACGAGAGACGCGATCGTGTTGCTCGGGTTGAAGATCAACAGGCAGATGAAGATGATGGCGACGAGGGCGACGGCAAGAAGAACACCGTCGAGCTTTGCAACTACTGAACTGACATCCTGAGTCCCCAGATGAGTCTTTATTCTGTCGTGCATAACATTCACGTACCTTCAGACTGGAAGTGAGAGCTTTACGCTCCTTGTAGATGCGCTGCACAGCTTCGCGCATCTCCTTCTTACTGATATCGCCATTCCCATCCTTATCGAACAATGCGAACGCGGCGTGCTGCAGGAATACGGGGTTCAGTTTTGACTCCGCTTATAATGGGCAATAAAACCCGTACCGCTTCTGTCGTTGTCCGGAAATAAGGGTAGAAATCTGGAGGAATGCTTGAGCAAAAAATTAGTTGCGAGCCCAATCCACGTACCCTCTACAACTAGGTGTTGGCGCGGCGGGTACACGTCACTGAGTGCGCTGAAGAGCTTCCTGGCAAGCTTGCGGGCGGAAACGAGGTCGCCAAGACCTTGCCCACGGTTGAAGCGAGAGTCCTTGAGCGCGACCTGACCAATCGCATCACCAACCTGGTCAACGATGACCGCGGCAATGGCCTTCTTCCGATGTCTTTTACGCGCGGCGACGCTTTGACTTGGTATTGGTGTTGATACCTTCTCGTCGTTTACGGGGGAAGAACTTGTGGAGGCTGGGTTGTTGATCTCCGCCTGCGCGTCCTTCTTCTCGCGCCCAAAGAAAGCTGATGCAGTGCCAAACGATCCGCTCTTGTGGCCCTTGCGAATGTAGGGGTTTTTCTTGGGACGGGCGGGCTCTGCGTTGGAAAGACGATCAAGGGCTTTCAGGCCCAGGCGGTTCTCGGCAAGGCGATCTGCGAGAGCTTTTTGGTGGAAATTAATCGCGACGAAATGCAGGCAGATTTTCTCGACGAGAAGGATGACTCCGGCGGAGAAAAGGGCCTGCGTATCAAACGTGAGAACGGACAGGGGCACTGCAGGTAACGGTGCGGAAAGACGGACCTGTATAACTTTATTGATGGTATGCCAGTATGTCCCAGGCGGTTTGTCAAAGGCGCGAATGACGGAAAGTGATATCCATGCCCAAGCGATGTCTAATACAAGCTTCAACCATCCGGTGACCGCGAGGGTAAGCTGAAGGGTAAGGAGAGGAGAGTGATTAGCCCGCTATACATCGCGCGCCGAGACACCACGCACTTCAATTTGTGTCTTCAAGCGTTCCACGGTCACGCCAAAGAGGACGAGGATGCCGATGAATAGTTTAGGAAGGAGGTCGACGAGAATGTAAGTTACGCAGGACGCGGCCCAGATGATGGCGAACCAGAGCGACCAGGCGTATACGTGTGGACGGACAACGCTGCCTTTAAAGCGGAACTCCACGACGAGGAAAGGGGTGATGAATATCCCAACGCCGAGGATACCAATGAGAAGGGTGCGAACGGGCCTCGAGAGCTTCATGAACATGAGGTAGATGAGACGACCGCGCTTAGCTTTGGAACCCTCTGAGACCTTCTTCTTGCTTGCGGCGTCATCCTCCTCATCCCAGTTAAACTCGTCGTCTGAGTTTGTGACCGTGCCAGAGGAGCCCGAGTCGTGGTCCTGATCTTGGTCGGGGCGGTCATTTAGGTCATGGTCATCCTGGTCATGGTCGTGGTCTGGGTCACGGTCTTGGAAGAAGGGGGTAGCGGATTTTGGGTCCTCCGCGTAGTCGTGCTGCTTGAGGACAGGAAGCGCGATATCTTCTTGACCAGTGGGCATTAGGAGGAGGAAGGGGGAAGAGGAGAGGAGAGGAGAGGAAGGAAAAGGAGGTCCGGCTTGGCTTTGGCTTTCCACCCGTTGCTGCCCAAGTGGATTCTCCACACGCAGTCTTTCCCACGCTCAACATCTTCGCAAGCTCAAGCTCAAGATCGTGATCGTGATCGTAGGTCATCCTTTTTTTCTCTTCCCGCGCTTCGGTTCCTGGCAGATATTTTGTGATATGTATACTATTTCCGCCGACCGACGTCGTAACTTCGTGAACGTGTCTAAAACTAACAGAACTCGTGAAATGTCATGTCGCCAGCCCTGCCTCTGCTGCCAAAGAGCGGAACGCCGACTCGGGCCTTTCTAGCAAACTTTTGGGGGTGTCAAATTCCGCTACCTGCAGCACCCTCATTTCGTCAGCTCCAACCAGATGAAAACAGCGCTCCACACGCACCTTCCCCGCGTCCAGCACGAGCACTCGATCCGAGTCCATGATAGTGTTCAGTCGATGTCTGTCTCGCTATCAGCACAACCTTACATTGAAACGAGATCCAGGTACGCACGCGATAGTCAGAATCGTCACATTCGCAAACTGGGGGCTCCGAATGATATCTTGAATCGCCCGGTCTGTTTGCAAGTCCACCGCGGACGTCGCTAAAACGCGCGTTTGTACGTCATTGCACCGAGATCAAATTCGGCACGTACCCTCATCCAACACAAGAATCTTGGTCTGAAGCAAGCCCGCATTTGCGTCAGTGGCTTTGCCCGCCTAACTTCGAAATTGCACACGCACCTTGCGCAGTAACGCCCGAGCGAAGCACACCAGCTGTCTTTGCCCCGCCGAGAGCGACGAGCCGCCTTCTCTCACCGGTGCATCCAAGCCTTCTGGGAGGCTCTCCACGAATTCCCGCAAGTGAGCTTGCCCAAGCGCCTCCCATATGTCCGCATCCTGGTACTCTCCTACCGGATCGATGTTTTCACGCAGAGTACCCTCAAACAAGTCCGGAGACTGGGGTACAATCGAGATTGCAGACCTCACTGTCGAAGAGATGAGCTCGATAGAACCGGGGAAGACATTAGGGAAGGTAGTTACAATCGTGCAGCCCGATCTTCGTGATGTCGACTCCGTCAATGTAGATCGTTCCCGAAGCAGGCTCAAGAACACGGAACAACGCCAACAGAAGCTGGTCCAAGGTCATCAACGCGTACCATGGCAAACGGAACTGGTCGCTCACCGAAGACTTTCCAGCACCTATTCGACCTTATCAACTTGTGCCACAAGCAAATGAACTGGACCACATACCTGTCCGACCACAAATCCCTATCTTCTCTGCAGGATTCTAAACAAGATCAACTATCGGCGTCGGGTCCTAATTATGGGGTCAGCCTACCAGGCTCAGAGAAATATCCCTTAACACCAAATCCAATTCGGGCCTATATCTCAACGAGTACTGCCTGTAAAATTCCTCAGTCACTCTGGGCAATCATGTCGGAAAGAAGGATCCCTACTTGAACTGCACGCGTCCCTCCGATGGCCACTCCTCGCTGGGCTTGTTCTCCGGCACTTCGTAAGGTGCTTCGGGTACCAGCTCGATGTAATTCAGCATCCGCTCCACGCTGACGATATTTTGCTCCACTTCGCTCGCCGAACGCACCAACCAGTTCTGTCAACGCTAGATCAGCGTCCGGGTACAGAGGCGCCGATTGAAAAATAACGAAAACTAACCAAAGAACTCGTAGTGTTGAGCGCATACGAGATGACCAGTCCCACTAATCCAGCATCCACACTGCTCGTCACAAGCGTGATCATCGATAGAGTGGACGCGAGCAGGATGATTACCGCTCCGACAAACTCGAGTCGGAGGGCAAGCCATCGGTTGACGGATGTGCTTGGTAGGTAGCAAATCTGGTTGCGGTCAATCCTGCGTTCGTTGATAGCGATAAATACCGATTGCTGGTTGAACGCGCGGATGGTGGACAGTCCGTTGAGTGACTCGGAAAACCACGAAAAGAGCGGTGAGCGCGAAACGGCATTCAGTCGCTGCAACTCGCGGGACGTTGAGAGATAGTATCTGGAATTCAGGTCAGACATGGGCGGCTGGATATGAAAGGGCTGGCGTACGTAGTGAATCTGCTATAGAGATATCCGAGCGGAACAACAGCAATGAGGAAGGGTGGGAAGCTGACGCCAATGACGACCACGATCCCCGCGCACGACGCGAAAGTACGGACGGTGAATTGGATAACCTGTAGGACAATTGTGAGAAATACTCATGGTCATACGAATGAAGTACGGACCCTTGCAAGTACTTGGTCAACGACGTAGGTGTCACGCGAGAAAAGGTTGAGTATCCTAGACAGATGGTTAAATCACTATGCAAGGTGGCAGGGAGAAGATATGGTATACCGGCCGCTTGGTGTGACCTCGAAGAAAGTCAAAGGGGCCCGCAGAACCGCATTCAACATCTGTGGAAACGTTTTTTGTCAGCCAGATATCCGACCCGAGTGGGGACAAGACGCACAGAATCGTGCAGGTGCTTTGAGCTCCTCAGAGAGCAGAGAACCCAAATCATGATTGCGGATGCTCCCCCAAGCAATGTCGAGGAAAGAGACAGCAGACCGTAAATCCACAAGAAAGCCGACGCTTTTCGATTGTCCCCTGAAGCACGATTGCCTTCTCCCCAGGATTTGAGTGCGAGATTGCTCATTACGGACATGACTTGCTGCAACACAGCGCCTGCGAAGAAGAGGGCAAAGCCGACCTTGGACGCAGCTTGGACGTAACTCCAATACACTCGGATGTTGACTTTGCCTTTGGCGCTTGTTTCTTCGCTGAGGCCCTGGGACGATGATGACTTGGAAGGGGGAGGAAGGGCGGCAAGGTTTGCGCGGGCAAAGCTCGTCTTACGTAGGAGTTTCTCATCGAGGATTTTCATTTTTTTCTTCACCAAGTGACGGACTGCCTTCGGGAGTCGCAGGAGAGGGTGTCATGATTGGCGTAGCCTGGGTCGTAGTACCCGATGATGAAGTGCCATTTCCATGTCCGTGACTGCGCCGGACGTTATTCAAAAAAATTATGTGAAGGAGAACGGGCTTACATGAGTTTATAGATCTCACTCTCGGTATCGTTCTCCAGCTTAGTGTAAGGGCCAGATTCGATGACGATACCGCGACGGAGGTAGACGACTTGATCGAAGTGGGAGATGAATGCAACGCTGTTAGTGACAAGAAGGCGGGCCTTCGTGCCGAGGATCCCTCGTGGCCCAATGACCTGGTCTGCCGGAAGACCGTTTAGAATTACAAACAGGAAATATCGAATGAAAACCTACTAAAAACATGGCGAGCCACGTGAGAGTCCACGGCAGCCAATACATCATCGAGGAGAGTCCTTCCGGGTATGCGTCAGCTAGCAGACGACCCATAGAAGACAAGACGAACAGATCGGCACGCGCATAGACTGCACGAGCAAGCGAGATCCGGGCCCTTTGTCCACCGCTCATCTGACATAGGGGAAACGTTAGTTATTGGCAATGACGCTTAGTATTGTAATGCTAACAGTGATTCCTAGATGTATGTTAGACGCTGTTGGAAACAATTAATGAATACGCGTACCTTTTTCACCAACTTCCGTCAAGTCTCCCTTTGCCATGAGCGCGAGATCGGGGCGTAAGGCACATGCTGTGAGCACACGTCAGCAAGGCGCGTAGTTTGAGACAGACCCTGCTTACCGTCAAGGACGAGATTGTAGAATTCCTCCTCATATTCATGGGAGAACAGGATGTTATCCCTGATGGTTGCGCTCATAATCCACGGGTTTTGACACGCGTACGCGACAGTTCCGTATAGGTTGACCTCGCCTTCCACCTTGCGAATGTCACCGATAATAGCTGATACTAAGCTTGTCTGCAAAATCAAGATGAGAACGAGTAGCATTGCCTCGCAAGTCACTCACCTTGCCGGAACCGACACGTCCATAAACACCCATCAACTCGCCTTTCTTAAGAGTCAGATTGATCCCCTCCAAAGTTGGACTAGGATTTTCCTTAGACCAAGCGAATTCGCCATCCTTGATTTCTAATACCTACAGACAGGTTTAGAGGTGGATATATTCACGGAGATGATCCGAACTTACAACGTCTCCGGAACGAAGCCTTGGTTGAATCAGAAGGCGGCGAGCATCCGGCTGCAACTCGTCCGAGTGTAGGAAACGTGACAGGCGTTGCGCGGATACCATGGCCTCGATGAGGTTCGTTGTCACCTGGCTGAACTGCGCGCAGGAATAATTAGATGGGTATTTGGAGGGGCTCTGTTGAGGCAAGGAGCTTACCATGGCCAGTGGAAACTGAAGTAACATGAAGAGGGAGATTGCAGGGAAGATAATGTCAGATGTGAGCGGCCGGTCGGACACAGCAGCAGCCGTGGCGAAGGAGCTGAACGCAACCAACACTTGAGGTCAATGTTAGTGTGTAGACTCAACCTTCATGACCACAAACACTCACAGGGAATTGCACTCCACAAAGTCGTGTTCAAGGCCTAGTCATGTAAATATTTAATGGAGGAAACGAAGAGTGAAAGTCAGCAACGTACAGTAAAAATGGCGATCTTACGCATCATCTTGAGTTCGAGATCGTTACGCACAAACAGAATGCGGCGGAGGAAGGCATGCTCCCAGGCATATAGCTTGATGCTATTGGGAGCTTAGTAGTGTGCGGAGCGAGCATGCTTTGAACACTCACCTCTTGATATTAGCAAGCAATTCGCTCATGAGCCGTGTGCGCTGGTCTCGATTCTTCATCTGGGTTTCTTGTAGGCGCTTGAGGAAGCGGGCGATGACTGTGTTGAGCGGGATCGAAAAGACCATGATTCCAACACCGACAAAGGCAGGCCAACCAAGGAGGTTGTAAAGCGAGATAAAGGCTAGAGTGATCTGGTTTCGTATTAGTACGATATCTGCGGCGAGTTGAGTATGGATCACACCTGGAAAGGTCCAGAGATGGAGATAAGCCCGTAGGTGCAAAGGTCCTGCAGACGCGTCGCGTCAACAGACATAAGGTTGACGATGTCTCCAGAAGCCTGCCCACGCGCTTCACTTGATAGTACAAGCGACTTCTTGTAAATTGCTGTGACAAGCCCCGCACGCACGCGCATGCCGGTCTCGTAACATCGTTGGAAGTACTGATGCGACGTCAGTATGAGGACGACAACGATGAATAAAACGGAAAAAAATACCTGATGCATAACGACCGATTGAATCATAGCAGCAATAAACATAATTATTGCTATAGCAAAACCTTTGTATGGACTAGGGCCTTGCGTCCCATTTAGATGGGCGTACTGGTATTGAGCAATGAATGCAAGGAAGACGCGCAAAAGTTGAGGCTGGAGAAATGCAAGAGAGTCCTGGATGAACTTCAAGCAGGCCGCGACACCGTATGGGCCCCCATACGCCGCGAAGAGTGATATCGTCAGGGATTTGCTGAGGAACACGGACAATGGTCAATCAACAAGCACTGAAGCTGTGTAAAAATGAGCGTACTGCTTCTTCATGGCCGAAGCAAGATCTTCTCCAAGCTTCGCTGCTTCGTCTTTCTTCAGAAGCGATGGCAGATCATCTTCCGTGATCACGGTGTTTGCCCCTTTCCGAAGGAGGGGAGTGAGCCACCCGAAGAACCATACACTGAAGATATTGGCGGTGAGAAGTGGGTTCTCATTGGTCTTGATTGTGGACGCGTCGCTAGCTTCTATGACTGCTTCGTTGCGATATTCGGGACCAAGGCATTCGAGAGCGAACGTAGCCAGTCCAAGGCCGCCGGCGGCCCATCGCAGCGCGAAACTGACCGCGGACGTGGGCAGACCGATACTGACATAGGTACGCGTCCATATGCAGAGAAAGAGTATATAGACGGGCCAAAAGAGAAGGATGATGGTGGAAGACCGACGCGTCCGCGTATGGTTAAGGTGTGTGAGGAAGGGAAGAAACGCGAACGCGACAAGTTCCAGGACGGGAGTTTCAAGAACCGTGATATTTTGGGGAAGAAGTTGAGACACAGCGACACCTGCGGCGGAGACGACGACATTGAGGGCAAGCAAAATCTGGGTACACCAAGGTCAATGTTGGATTGGGACACTGTAAGTAGTACGGACCTTCTTCACGGTCAACAACCGTACATTGGCCGTTTGTACATGCTCCTTCACCGGTAGGGCGCGAAGCTGCGCTACGCGGACGAGCGAACAGAGAATGAGGAGAACGAGAACGGCGGGGATAAGTATGCCCTCCTCAAAGCAGAGCGTGAAGTCGAAGGTGCGGCCCGGAGATGTGGGTCCCCATCCTTCCGGGCTTAGACAGGTCGCCTCTAACGGAGCCGACATTGAGACCGTGGGGAACGATGAGCACAGCGAGCACGACGATGCGCACGGCGATGGCGCGAGTGGGCGTGACGAACTGTATTTATACTAATAGTGGTTTGTGTTGCCGCCCACTTGGTAAGCCGCTTCTCCCTTTCTTCCCCGGGACGGCGAATCTCAGTTGAAGCTCGAGTCCACATCTTGCCATCCAATCATGGTCAGCACTTTGACAAATCTGATGCATTCCAACTTCCCAATCGATCCACCCACTGTCGTTTCATAAGTACTCAGGTTTCGCGTAGGTGGATTAGAGGCAACGCGTCTGCCCCACATGACTCGAATGTAGGTGGCTCTGTTGGTCGTGGATAGGGTGGTGACATCATTAACGTATCGTACAAAGTTCGTTCAAGTCGGTGTCCGACATATGGCTACTTCTCCGGCGCAGCGAGAGCACACATGCTCAACTCGAGGCTTGACGACATCTTCGGTACCATGTTTTCTTTTATGTACCGAGCAGCGTCCTGAAGGATGAAGGGCATGAACAGAAATTTCGCACGGACTGGCGAGTAAAACCTTACCCTGAGAAGATCGGTGCATGCTCCTCTGTCCACAGGTCCCGCGCGTCGTCCATCAAGTTCGACCATGCGCATCTCTGTCTCTCCCGTTTGGTTCAAGCGCGTTGCAGCCGATGGGGCTTCGACGAAGCAGGTGAAGTGTAGATCTGTCTTGAAGTCGACATCGGGAGCGGCAGTTTGTCCGGAGGAGGCAGCTTCAGCGTGGACGTTCGCCAACAGGTCAGTGGTCTCCAAAACTTTCGCCCGTTCCAAAGGCGACTTGTCTGGGCTGAGTTTGATAGTCGAACGAGAAGTAGTGTTGAAAATACTCTACCTTTGCAAACATCGATAAGCCGCTGGAATATGCTCTCAGGCTCGAAGACTACGTTGGACTGTATGCATGTTAAGAACGCAATGTCCAGGTAAAAGCGGCATGCACATACATTGGCCAAAGCGTGTATAAGCCCCATAGTCCCACACGCATTCCCGATCTAGCATGGCACATGTGAACGACTGGCCACACGGGGGGTTATATAGATTATCGCACCGTCTGTTTCATCCAAAAGATCGTGGGGTCCACCTCTGGCCGGCCTTCTATCGCGAACTTGGCCTCTTCTGCGTCACTGGCACTTTCAATCTCTCCACGGATGGGGAAAAGAAGAACCACAGCGTGGACGGGTTGGGGCACCATAGCGAGGAGCTGATCACCGCGTCAGAGTCTGCAGGTGGTTTCATTTCATGGTGCGCACCTCCTCATCGAGGCCATATACATCAACAAACTGTGCGTCAGACGGGAGCAGACCGACATTGAAGGCCCACTAAAGATGGTGTATGAGATGGTGTATGAGATGGTGTGCTGGCCTGCAGAGTGTCGTAGAGTACGTGCCGAGTTCATGACCTGTGAAGAAAGGCGCATCGATGGGTATTATTCGAGTGGCGGTAAAGCACGCACGAACCTCAGGGTTACTCTCAAGGGGAATCCATCGTGGGTTAGACATCGTTGAGATCTGAGAAGTAGGAGCTGGTTCCGGGGGTGGTTGGGCGAAAGGAACTGAAGTGACAGACGCGTCGAGCGACGGGCACAGGGGAACTCGATGAAGTCATTTTCACCACGTGCTGGGAAACCAGGCGCGATGTTGTGGAGGTTTGAGTGCAGGCTCAGAGTTGGAGCCCACCCTCACGGTCTAGCGGTTCATCACACGTATGTGCCTCACCATTTGCCAAGCCCATGACGCACGCATCATGGACACCTTTCTCTCAAGCCCTTATAAACCTCCAGTCTTCTTGACAGAGATGTTAATCCGCTTCCTCGCCGTGTTACCTTCCCCATCATGCTCGCCTTGACCTCGTTCGCGCTGTATTGCGGCGTCTTTTTCGTCTCCGCAACTCCTACACCGCTCTCTTCTGCGCGCTTCAGTCAACCTGCGGATATCAGAGAGCTGTCTTCCAGAGACTCACCTGCCAATCGTCTGCATTCATATGATGGCGTCGACCTGGTGCACGTCCGGCGGCAAGTGCCCACTGACGATACGATCAACTTCAATGTCCTCCACCACTTGTCAGGCATAGCCCCTTATTTCAACAGCCCTGGAGTGGGCTTGCAGCCTATACCACCCGACGGCTGCACGGTCGAATCCGCGAGTTATCTCTTGCGCCACGGTGACATATATGCCAACGAGTACGCCAAATCACTTGCCCTTTCACAAATAAGCCTAACGTTTTATCGTAGCTTTGATTATGAGACTTACTTGGCCCCATTTACTCAAAAGATGGAGAACTTCACCCCCAAGTCCGACTTTTTGAACTACAGCCCCCTGGCTTTCCTTGCCAATTGGACATCCCCTATCACGAACGAAACTGCGCAGGTCGAGGTTCTCACACCCACTGGTGCCGCAGATGCACAGGCACTGGGAAAGCTTTTCGCAAAGCGTTACGCCCACCTGCTTTTCGGCCAGGACAATCTGACAGTGTGGGCAGCCGCCAGCGAGCGTAGCACGCAAACCGCGCAGAACTTTATGCAGGGGTTGAAAAGCAACGAGTCGGACACTATCTCTCTTCAAATCGTTCAAGAGGAAGAGGACCAGGGCGCGGACACACTGACGCCGCACGAAAGGTTAGCTATACAAGCTGAGTTTGCGATGTTGCCTCTCAAAATACTTATGTCCGTGCAGCTGCCCAAATTACGATGGGGGCGCAGGCAGTGACCAAAGTCAGCAATGGAGAGCCATATTTACGGCCGATCCTATCGAACGTTTTAACGCTGCCGTACCCTCCTTCAACTTTACGGCCACGGATGTCGTCGGTAAGTCCTCGTTATCAATGCCCTATTCTGTGACGTGAAGCTGAATACTCACGGCTAGCCATGATGGAGTTCTGCGGATACGAAATGGTCATCAACAACAACTCTGATTTTTGCTCATTTGACCTTTTTCGTCCTGAAGAGTGGCTGGGGTTCGAGTACATGAACGACGTCCAATATAACTACAACAGTGAAGCTCTTTTCTCCCCCATTCCATTCACCGTTTCTTAACACAAAATCTCTCAGTCGGCTATGGCTTTAATGCATCGCCCAATCTCGGCACTCCCTGGCTGTCCGCGAGCGCGGAAGCAATCGGTGTCAACACGACTTCAACCAACGCAACCAGACCCAACACAACTGCCCAGCAAATCTTCCTCTCCTTCACCCATCGCGAGGAACCGGCGTTCATTGTCAGCGCCTTGGGACTTTTCAACGACTCCGGTCCCGCCGGCGATGATGTGAATGCCACCCTCCCGCTCGACCAGATCAACTATGCTCGTGCGTGGCGCACAAGCGAGATTCTACCCTTCCTCGGCCACGTCGGCCTCGAGAAGATGTCCTGCAGCCTCGGCTCCAATATCTCATCGTCTGCATTTGCCCCTCAGGAATACGTCCGCGTGCTTGTCAATTCGGCGCCGATGCCGCTTCCCGGGTGCAGCGACAGAGGTCCAGGTGACAGCTGCGTGTTGAGCGAGTTCGCGAGCTTTGTACAAGCGAGAGCACAGGCTTACGGAGATTTCAAGACGGCGTGCAACACGATGAATGGGACCAACACGATTTCATTCTTCCAGAATATAACCAAGGTTTGAAGGTCGGGGCACTTGGGTCGGTTTGCTCTCTGGGGACAGGGCGGATGATGCCAGTCTCAATGGAATTCACGCCCCACATTTAATTATACATCTAGGACACCTTCCTCGGCTCTCGCCTTAATGGACAGTAGCTTACCGTTCTTCACGCTTCAACTTGCAAAGAACTTTAATAAGGTAGCAGTGTGTGCTATTACACGTATCGTAATACATCATGGTCTAACTTTCCATGTTTTGACGGCATGTTAATTTGCTACTTATGGGTCGGCCGGTGTGGGAGGTGTTTCTTGTGTGACCGGACTCGCCTCTGCCTTTTCTGACGTCGCGCCTCCCTCTGAGTCGTAATTCTCTACCCTCATGTCGTTGATACCGAGATCCTCGTTTTGCTCCCATGTACGATCGTACATTTCGATGACCATGTTTGGATCCGGGTCTGGTGCGTACAGGTTCTGCAGGTACGAGTTTGCCAACGGGTCGTCAAGGATAAGTGTAAACGGCCTGTCCGCATTTTTCACCTTCCATATGATGTTAGGGTCGTTGATGAGGACGATTGAAATAGGACGGTACGTACAGCTTTTAACTTCCCCAGAAAGTTTTCGAATGCGTTGCCACCTTCTCCTTGTGCGCTGGAGTCGCCGGCGAAAAGTTTATCGGACAATTCTTCGTAGACCTGGTCGAGGATACCCTCGAGCGTAGTGAATCGTCCGCCAAGGGTACCCGCTTGGAGGACAAGATCGATTTCGGGTATTTCGATACCGCAGCTTTCACTCTGAGATACAGTGAGCAAGAGAACAAGGGGACGAAAAATATGGCGTTCACCTTGAGAATATCACGGCTAAGATCCTCGCGATCTTCCACCTTGAGCGTTATGCGTCTACCCTGCTCTGAGATAGCTGCACCGGATTTGACCTCGTTGTCTCTGTACCCGCAAAGGTCGCAATTTGTCGACATGATCAGGATGTCCTGCAATCGTTCGGATCATGCAGCCTTGAGGTCGGATAGAATAATCTTACCTTGAAATACGGGATGATGACCTTCTTCATCAGCGTGTTGAGTGAATGGCCACAACTTGAGCACATGCCCGGGAAGACGTATATTTCCTCGTTTTCACCTTCTAATCCACCACCAAGAGGATCGGTATCAGCGGGGATAGGGGCGGGTTGCTCATCCGGAGCGACGAGACCGAGAGCAATGTTATGTTCCTTGGTACGATGATACGTGCGCATGTTCCATTTGGGATCTGCCATGCTACCAACGAACTCGACGAAGGAGTTGCCTGTGGGATCGTCCAAGCGGACTGTGAACGGTTTCATGGGTGCATCTTTGTCCGCCGCTTTCTTAGACTTGACAGCGCCAACGCTCTCCTCCTGGTCCTCCTCGTCGTCGTCATCCGCGAGTATAGCGCGAAGCTTGTCAAGAATGTCTTCAATCTTGTTGTAGGTTACCTCATCCTGAACGCGTCGCAATGGCTGTCCAACACTGAGATCGCGCGTGATGTCGCGGATAAGACCTTCAATGTTCGTGAGTTGACCTTTTGAAGGTGGGATGGTGAGCTCGAATTCGGGAATGGTGACAGTGCAGGTTTCGGATTTGACGATTTGGCGGTCGAGATCGGCACGAGAGAGTACACGAGCGGTGTACACGACACCCTCCGCTGAACGAGTATTAGAACACTCCTCGGATGCGTGATAAATGGGCAGACACACGTCGGATTGATCCTGCTGACTGGATCTCGTTGTTTGAAAAGCCACAGTGCTCACAACGAAACGACATGATGATGACTTCGCGGAAGTATGGAATAGACGTAAGAAGCAGCCGTGTCACACCCTGGAGGATATATATGTATCTATAAGTATTGAGAGGGTGCAGAGAGGTGAAGGTCGACGAGCCTGCTCCTCGCAGTTCATGCATAAAGATTCGATCTCCTGCACAGCGCGCTCCTCGTCTTCATCTGTCTGCTTCGATGTATCGTTATTCGCCTCGGATAATTCATTCGTTTGGTTGGCAACGCTTCCAATAGTGGGGAAGAGGGACTGCTCTACAGGTTGAGACATAACGAGATGATGGGATGTGGTAAAGAGGTGAGATGGAAAAGAGAAGATCTCATCACGCTAACGTAAGGATCGCGTCGCGTTCGACTTCGCCTCGTGACTCGTGAGTCGCGCTTTGAGTTTGACGGTGACCGTGTAGCCTTCCAGCCAACCGCCATGTTCAACAGTATGTCCTCCTCGTCCTCCTACCTCGGACAGGATTCCTCCTACGATCGGAGCAAGGTGTCTAATTCCCCGGCTCCGCCCTCTCATTCACCATTCTCCTTGTCGGGTTCTACCTCGCACCTTCCCCACAGCTCGACGTCCTGGAATCCATCACCCCAAGGGTCCAGCTCACTTAATGACTCATTCATGCAGCCTCGCTCCAGCTATCAACAAGGTTATCTTATGGTGTGCTCTCATATATCACCAATATCTGCAAGAAAGGTTACTCACAGCCGCTGTTTCTCAGTCCATGTCTCAGAACAATGTATGTCTCGTTCTATCGATGCAGATTTTGGGTAAACACTAAACCATCGACCACAGTCCTCCCCTCAAGGGACTCCCCGCTTCGAAGAACTACCTGTTGTGCAAACCAAGGCGAAACTCAACTCCACACTATCGCGCGCACCCACCGTCGAGTTTGGGAAGGACCCCATGTTTGAGAGTTCGAGGTAAGCATTCACTCTACTACGTTGTCATTGTACCATAATGTGCGCAGGAAACGGCAAACGTTAGACGAGGATGCCCCGCCAACCGCCTCCGTAAACGACATAGTGAATGCCACCTATCCAGATACCCCTCCCAGTTTTTCACGGAAGGTGTGTCTACTCGCACATTCTTGAATTTTGATACGCTTGTTGACTCCGTCGCAGAGCACCAACTTTGAGTCGTCCCTTTTTACGTCTACCACTCGTCCATCATACTCTACACCTCAAACAACATCGGACACGATTTACGTGGTCGTCTTTGGATATCCTCCCGACAAGTACAGTGTTGCCGTGGAATATTTCAAGCAGCTTGGCGATGCCACTGAACCTGATCCAAACGTCGATGTTGCCAACTGCTTCCGGATAGGCTATAGGCAGCCTGCGGATGCTGTGCGCGCCGTGCGCAAAAATGGAGAGATCATTGGTGGGAGTTGGATGGTGGGCGCGAAATGGGCTGTAAGTAATGTATTATTCATATGCATCGTGTGCTAATTGTGGCTGTAGGACCCAGCACAAGCTGAAAATGTACTCGGACAGTCCGTGATGCGTGGAGGACCTTCCGGAGCAGAGTTGGGTTTACAGTCCCCGACGTCACCTGTAGACGACATGGCCATTGATGAGCCTGCGCCTTCTTCATCACGACCCTCGACTTCTAATGCTCGTCCGACATCCACGGTTGGGACACCAATCCGCCTCGCGCCTTCTGCGTCCGCATTTAGGAAACCCGGCGCGATCCAAAAGACTGGCAGCACAGTGCCGTCACCCGCACCTGGGACTCCACGGGCAAATTCCGGGAGCGCTGGTGGATCTCCAGTGAAGGGTGTGTTAGGACAGTTCTCTGATCTCGTCTTTGGTTGGTAGGATTGGCCGAGTTGTGTATCTACTACTTACTTGGCATTGAAATATTCAGTATCGCTGTTAGAGCTATGGAATTGAACAACTTTGCGCCGTTGCTGCAGTCCGCCTGCAGTGCATTCCGGAAGGGGTAACTTATGCGCTCACGTGTCAGCAGGGACGGCGACAGCGGTGATGCAGGCCGCGTCAAGTCTCCGGACCACCAGCATAATATGCCGCCTTTCACACCCTCCTTGTCTGACTCCATCCACTCCCTTTTCATCGGATATGTCCCGTCGACGCATTGTTCAAGAGACGGCATCGGCATCGACGAGAAGCGATGGTGCAGAATATCCTACCAGCAAGGCGGGAGATCGCGCGCTGGTCGCCACGTCTCTCATAGACTACGCACTCATGGTTTCCCTGGTGTTTGGAGGATGCTGCAGGTGTGTACGGGTCCTGATTGACCTTACCATCGCGGCTAATGATGTGGGAGGACAGCAATGTGTGGGCATATGAACAGTTACTACGCATGGAGTCCGGTATAGGTCAGAATGCTGGTTTCGCAATACTGTCTGAGATACTGACGCGTAGCATACTCGGCAGGACCAGCGTTGACCTTCTCTCAAATGCTCTTTATCTCCCTTCAGCAGCTTCCCAACTTTTTTGACTGGCGAGCGATGCGCCTCAAACCACGCCAAGTTCCCTTGATCCAATGGGCACTTCAAGTACTTGTCTTCGCGTCTGGCTCACTCCTCAACAACCTTGTATATGCATACGCGGTCCCTCTTACCGTGCAAATTGTGTTCAGGTCTGCAGGTGTGTTGTATTCGAATGATTGCATTATATGTGGCTGAAATCAGAATACGGCTGGCCATGATCACTGGTGTGTATCGAATAGGACTCGCGGTGTCGATGTTATTTGGGAGGTTGATCTTGGGGAAGAGCTATTCCGCGACACAAGTGGTGAGCTCTGGAGATTTCTACTTTCGCTGCAGCCGTTACAGCAGGCGTGTACAGGTGGCTGTTTCACTTGTTTCACTCGGGGTCATTCTCTCAACGCTCTCGAGACCGACAAAACCCTCTTCATCCATGCCTGGGCCGGACGTAGCGCGCTACACCATCGGAGTGTCCATGCTTACCGCATCGCTGGTTCTCACGGGTATACTCGGTATGCTACAAGAACGCACATACAAGAGATACGGTCCATGTTGGCGAGAAGGCGTATTTTACACAGTGAGTTCAGTGCTTCGTATGATGCATCTCAGCTCAAGAAAAAGGTAGCATGCGCTCTCCCTTCCGATGTTCCTATTCATGGTGCCACAAGTCAAACATGGGCTTCACAGCCTTGCACATTACTCGCCACAAGCACCGTCATCCTCCGCCAACGCGGTGACGCCCTATCTTATCCTTGGAGCTAACCTTGCATCGCAATTGGTTTGCGTCGCGGGAGTTAATCAACTGTCTTCGGTAAGTTCGGCTATGTCTGAAGGTGCTCGTTTCGTCTTATTGATTTTCGGCCCACGGGGTGAATAGCGTGTGTCGTCGGTGTCAACGCAGGTGGTGCTTACCACGCGCAAAGCGATCAGCCTCTGTTTTAGCGTGTGGTGGTTCGGCAA
This sequence comes from Amylostereum areolatum, assembly GCA_012932865.1. Lineage (NCBI taxonomy): Eukaryota > Fungi > Basidiomycota > Agaricomycetes > Russulales > Stereaceae > Amylostereum > Amylostereum areolatum. The sequence continues at coordinate 16,998 of SAXG01000154.1, read as the reverse complement.
TGGATGGAATGCACAGCTCGCCGTCGGCGCGGGAATGGTCTTCGCCGGCTCGTGTTGGTATTCCCTTAGCCCCGCGCCGATGTCCGCGTCCGTGCGCGAGGGAAGCAGCGGTACAACGAACGCGCCAAAAGGGAAGAAGGTATTATGATGGACACGAGACTTGGGTCTGGGAACCTTGTCCCCGAAGAAGGGGTTGTACTTATGATATTTGGTAATTCTCAGGGAACTGGCACGGATGAGAGGCGTCCTATAGATAGGCTTGAATGCCAGGACCGCTGGTCACCGGTCACGGGGGGAGCTCGTATCGACCTGTCCTGACTCCTGTGAGTGCGCTGATACGGCCTATAGCGAGAGCAACCTTCTATCTTGCATATATACCCACGTCACTTGCCTGGGAAAAGTCTGAAACGTTTCAGTTGCGAGTGTATCAAGTAATCCAATCACGCAGTCCATTCTTCAGACGCTAACCCACAAATGCATACACTTGGAAACACCCATGAATCGTGACGAAGATAAAGAAAGACAGAAGGAGGGGACAGGACCGGAGATGAAGTAAAGGATGTGGGGTAGAGAGAGGAAGGGAGATATTAGCGGCGTGCAACGCAACCACCAGCATCTATGTATACACGAGCGGGAGGACCATGGCGAACGGCGAAAGCGAAACCGAGGATTAGTTAGAGCAGTCGGGCGGTAGGAGAGGTATATGGCGACCGACAAGGAGGGGGGGGGGTGCGCAGAGGGAAGAGGCAATTGGAGGAGGGATAGTAACGATGATATGTATGCTATGCTGAAAATGTGGACGTGTGCAGATGAACGAGGAAAGAGCGGAAAACACCAAGGTGAATGATATACAGCCAGAAAAATCCAGGGTCCAAAACGTTAAGCTGGAGTGGGCTAAAAGACAGGCATTAGAGTAGTCCAGCTACAAAGTCAAGGGACGCACGTCTACGGAGAGCTCAGACCCTTCTCGCTCATTTCATGCATGTCAGTCATTTCCTCACTCTCGCCCTCGATAGCGAGTGTCGGGTGGATATCCTCAACCTTGTACTCGCCAGTCGTGCGCCCGACTATCGGTGATTCGGCATCTACAGTACCGGGCGTCACAGGTCGTGAGGAGACCACGCCTGTCGAGGAGGTCGCAGTCATTGTGGACACGATCTGTTGATTGTGAGGGTAATACGACCGTCGATGCATAGTGCGGAAGTCGTAGATGGTGAACCTGTGAGAAGGAAGTATGTACCACAGACAATCACAAGTGGAGAGTCGGGACGTACTGTTCCTCCATCTGCCGCATCTCCGCACTCATGGTATTGATATCCCGGTTCGCTTTGCGCTGCTTCGCCTTCAGCGGGTTATCTTCCAACAACAGCTCTTCGAGTTCGTGTGACGCGTCGAAATTGGCTTTTTTGGACTGTTAAATACGCGGGGTTAGTGACACAAAAGGACGAGTGCGATAGTCATACGCACGTCGGGAATAAAAGGCGACGGAAGCTCTTTACGGTCAAGAGCCTCCCAGTCGATGCCACTAAACCAAGGGTGCCGTTGAAGCTCCTCCATACTGTCGCTCTTCGGGCTTGCGGCGAGTCGCTTCCAAGGATCGCGCTCCAGGAACTAGGGCGGAGGTTAAGTGCGGACCACATGGTTTTGATGGTCAGACTTACGCCTTTGATAGCCTGCAAGCCCGCCCTGCTGCACTTCTCCTCTGCGTTCTCCGGGAATCGTAGGGTATCCCGGGTGATACTGTGCGTGAGCGCTGTATTTGTGCGCCCCCGGAACGGTCGTCGTCCAAAAATAAGTTCGTATATACAAACTCCCAGAGACCACCAGTCAATGGGATATGTATATCCGCGCTTCGTCAGGATTTCGGGAGCCATGTACGCCATTGAACCCGCGACGCCCGTGAGCATGCGTCTTTCTGAGTAATGTACGGCAATGTTGAAATCAGTCAAGTGAGCGTGACCGCGCTCGTCAAGGAGGATATTGTCAGGTTTGATGTCCCTGAAGAGCTGTCAGACTACTGGTATATTTGTTTGGAAAGAGTGGCGACGAACCGGTGCATGATGCGCTTGTCATGTAGGAAGGCGAGCGCTGAGGCCAGCTCGGCGGTGTAAAATCGAACAGTCGCCTCTGGCAGTGAGCCTAACCGTTCGAGGTGGACTATAATTGACAACGATCAGGGCGCAGGACGGCGGAAGGAATGGTGGAGGCGTTTACAGCGCAAGTCTCCGCCGAGCATGAGGTCGAGCACGAAAAAGCAGTTCTCGTCATCTTGGAAGGCATATCGCAAGTTGACAACGAAGGGGTGGTCGATCTGGCAGAGGCAGCCGATAAGCACACTGACTTGGAAGGCAGGACAGGATGGCCCATACCTCTTCGAGAAGGCGACGTTCCTGTACAATATTTGCCACTGCTTTCATTTTCACGCACTTTGTCTTGTTGATGTACTTGAGGGCATAGAGGTCCCGGGACTGTTTGTGCTGAACGACGCGGACCTGGTTGCGGAGACGCAGTTGAGGGGCGGGGCGTGTGGAGGGGTAAGACTACGCACCTTGCCGAAAGCACCCTTCCCGACACATCTGAGGAGCACAAAGTGAAAGAGGTTGACGTCGCCATCGAAGTCGATGACCTGGAGGACGTGCGAAGGAGACGTGAGAAGGGAGAAGGGTATTACAGGACCGAATTCAGGGTTAGCTCATACCTGTGGACGACAACAGACGGCACCCATGAGAGATCGTAAGCGTCGTGAGCGATGGCGAGTGCCAGGATGAAAGGCGGGAGAAGAAGAGAAGAAAGGGGGGACGGCGGGGCGGGGCGGGAGGCGAAGGGAGGGCTGCGTAGGGACGTCGAAGTAAGCAAGACAAGTCGGAAAGAAAGGTCAGAAACGCCGACCATGCTCACCTGCTGCTTTCCCACGCTGTTTCATGCACGCGTCGCCGTTGCCATCAGCTAAATTCCCTTTAACCGCCCGCCTTGCCGCCGCCGCCGTTCAACGATCTCAACGATCTCAACGACGTCCTCGACGACGGCCAGCACAGCCCACAGCGCAATGTCCCCCCTTCCCGATTTTCTTCGCCCCCTCGTCCTCTCCGGTCCTTCTGGCACTGGCAAGAGCACTCTCCTTTCCCGCCTGTTTGCCGAGTACCCCGACAAGTTTGCCTTCAGTGTCTCCCGTATGTCCTCGCTTTTTTCTTTCTCGCTTCTCGATTGGCTCCTCATCTCATCTATCCTCTCAGATACAACACGTGCGCCACGCGAGGGGGAGGTGAACGGCAGGCACTACAACTTCACTACCAGGGAAGCCTTTCTCAACCTCGTTTCCGCCGGCGGTTTCATCGAGCACGCCGAGTTCTCTGGCAATCTTTACGGCACCAGCGTACAAGCCGTCAAAAGCATCGCCGACCAGGGTAAGCGTTGCATTTTGGACATCGAGGTCCAGGTACGGAGACGTACAATTCTCCCGTCCCCATGTACTCCAATGGACGTCGTGCCTTTTTTGCTTTGCAGGGCGTCCGTCAGATTAAAAGGACGGACCTCAACCCGGTCTTCCTCTTTGTTTCCCCACCCTCTCTCGCCATCCTTCGTGCTCGCCTCGAGAACCGCGGAACGGAGACCGCCGCCGCCGTCGAGAAACGCATGACGACAGCGCTCAACGAGATAGCTTATGCAAAGGAGCCAGCCGCCCACGACGTGGTCATCGTCAACGACGACCTCGATCGCGCCTACGGTCTCTTCAAAAGCATCGCCCTCGGAGAACGGATACCAGGAGATACACTTCCCCCTCTGGATGATTGATACCCCCGTAGAGCACCTGTGCAGGAAAATAGCATGTAGCTTCGGACAGCATTGTCGTGGTATAATTATCGTATAGATACATTGGCAGGGGTTTCCTGTGGATTAGCATACAAATTATCCCGGCTTTAGGTGCCGTAGCGTAAGAAGTGAGAAGTCCCGATGGGCGTGTTCGGGTGGCCTTACACTCGGAAGCGAAGGTATGCCATGAGCAAGGCAGAGCAACCGGTTACTGTGAATAGCATGAGTGAAACAGCCGCAAGGAGGGGCGGGACAACTCACCGAAACCGACCAAGTACTGAAGCGTCGTTGCCTGCAGTTCTACGTGAGGCAATGCGAAACAGGAGAAGAACGGTCACGTACTTTGGACGACTGGATCGCGGCACGCAGGCCTGCGATCTCCTGTTCGATGCGGGTATCTACTTCTTTCATCTTAAGCTCTTGCCGGCTAGCCTCTTCACGAATCCGACCCTTCTCAAGGTTCAAATCGAGCCGTACTCCTGCCTGGGTACGTGTGATTTCTTCTCGCAATCGCGCCTTGAGCTTCTCGATATCCCCGACGAGCCGGTCGTTCTCAGCCTTGATCATGGACAGATCATTCTTTTCCATGAGCTGAAGTTCTGATTTGAGTTGAGCAAAGTCGACTTGTTGCGTATAATGGTTCTACAGGCTTGCCATGAGCATTGGTTAAAAGAAGAGACGAGGAGGGCGCACTTTCTCCTGGTCGGCTTTGGTGACCATGTTACTGGTCATATTTCGGATGCTCTCGTCGATGACTTCTGCCATAGCTGACATTATACCTTCCGCCTGCGCCCGGTTCAGACCTTCTCGTTCCAGACGCTGGACGAAGTGATGGGTGTCGAAGTGAAACCCCCGCACCAAAGTAGAACCAAAGATACGACAAGGTGAAGGAGATATTTGGGAACGTCGTCCAAGCAAGGATGTTGAGTGGCGAAGCATGCTTGAGGGTATGGTGAAGAGAGAGCTGATGATGTCGAGATGGCGGTGGTGTAACGTTCATGAAGCTCAAGTGATGTGTACACGGGCGCACGTGACGCGAAAAGTGAAGGACCGTTCCATGTTTTCAATCTCGTGCTACTTATTTCCCGACGTCCAGAACCTTCTCTATCCCCTCCCACATCTCCTGGTATTTCTATCCTACGAAATGCAGAGCGACGATGTTATATGGTCTGCTATTGGACAGTCGTTTTGCTCCTACAAAGTCAAGTCAGTCTCATCCTCCCGGTATCTATCGCGAACAACGGTCTAACCCACTCGGCGTACAGGACGGCCACACAAAACTTTTGTCGTAACGAGTACAACGTTACTGGATTCTGCAGTCGACAATCGTGCCCACTCGCTAATTCACGATATGCAACCGTTAGGGAGAAAGAAGGTGTGTGATTTGCAGTGTAGCCTTCGTTGTTTTCACTCACTCCCAGCTTCAGGCGTTTTGTATCTGTGCGTAAAAACGATCGAGCGGGCACACTCTCCAGCACATATGTGGGAGCGAATAAAGCTCTCCAATAACTACTCAAAAGCCCTTGAGCAGGTACGCATGCTCCGCGTTTACTCCTAGGCGAGGACTCAACATCCCTCGTTCCAGATCGACAAGGAGCTCCTGCACTGGCCAAATTTTACGATACATAAATGCAAACAGCGCGTTACGAAGATAACACAGTATCTCATCAAAATGCGACGGCTTAAGCTGCGTGAGCAGTGCGTCCTTCCTTCTTTCCATCGCGACTAGTTATCTTACATCCTACTAGGCCGAAGCTCGTCGGTATCAAGAAAAAGCTCGACCGTCGCGAGGCTGTACGCGAGCGCAAGGCACTTTCTGCAGCACATCTGGAACGTGCGATCGAGAAGGAGCTCCTCGAACGTCTGAAGAGCAAGGCATACGGCGACGCCCCGCTAAACGTCAACGAAAGCGTATGGCAAGCAATCCTCGACAAGGAGAAGGCGCGCGAGAAGGCGGATAAGGGCCTCGAGATGGAAGAGGAGGTTACCGACGAGGAGGACGAGGAGGAACTGGAGATGGAGGAGGAAGAGTGGGGTGAGCGCGAGTTTGTGAGCGATATCAGTGGGGACGAGGATGGTCTTAGTGACCTGGAAGAGGCAGGGGTACGTGCTTCGTTCTGTTTGATACGGCCTCCACTGACTTGAGTCGCAGGACGATGAGGACGACAGCGAAGATGAGGATGGTGCAGACGATGATTCAGAAGCGGGAACCTCGTCAAAACGAGCCCCTAAATCCGCTCTTGGGAAGCGCAAGTCCAACTTCGCTCAACGAAAACCCAAACGTGAGTGGGTATGGAAACTTTCTCCGTTCAACTGTTGACCAGGACTTTCTAGGTGGCGCTCGTGTAGAAGTCGAGTATGAAAACGAGACCGAGGCAGTGGCGAGTAGACCGCGCGCCATCGCTAACTGGTAGTGAATAAAGGAGTTGTGATAGTGATTGTGGTGCATACATGCGATTCGTCCTCGTGTGATATACTATATTGTGGGATACAGAAAGACCGCCCCCGCTACGAGAGTTAAGTGGCGATAGGAATAGCGAGACAATAACAGGGTGGGTTCCGAAACTGTTTTATGTGAGGAACATAGGAAGACAGGGGACGGTCTAGGAGGTTTTAGGGCGGCCTTTGGTCTTGCGATCCTCCATCTCCTTTCGTGTCATACGCGTACCAAGAATCACGTCCCAATGGATGAAGAAGGGCTGCGAGAAGTTGGACTTGATGCCGGCAACCTAGAAGGCCAGCTGAGGGGACTGTTTGCTTGGTGCAGAACAATGTACATACCTGGTGATGGATGTCATGATAATCGGCCGTGTTCCCACTGAACATTTGCAAGGGATCAAACGGCAGCGAGTAGCCGCAGTGGTCGTCGACGGTCTTGCATACGGAGACAACGAAGAAGAACGACGCTTGGCGCAATGAAAGGGCAGAGACAGATTCGGCGATGGCGGCGCCGAGAGTGTCGAGCAAAAAACCCTCGAGAGGGTGGTTGTACAGGGCCCCGAAAGCGTAAGGGACGTACAGGCGGTGATGGTAGGAATGGAAGCGTTTGTAGAGGAACTTGTTGATATGCATCGCGCGGTGAAGGAAGTACTGCCATGTGTCCATCACAAACCTAGAAGTGGAGGGGTGGATATGTTCAGAGATGGGGCCGAAGGATAGGAGAGATAAACGCACATTGCGAGGAAGAATTGAAACACGGGGATCCCCCACCAATACACGTAATACACCAACTCTGGCCCGCCCGCCCTCAGGACCGACACCGCGCCCTCCTGCCCGATAACCTTCTGAAGGATATCCAACATACGGTCCGCTAATGCACTCATCTCCGCAGGAGGGTTGACTGACTGCTCGTCCGTAGTCATCCAGAATATGGCGAGTATCACCTGGATAAGTTGCTGGAAGATGACCGCACGTACGACCTCCATACGAGACACCAGATTGCGCGCGGCGACCTCGGTGGAGTCGTGAAGACGGTAACGCTCGAGAGCTTTAAACTCGGCGAGGTCCAGGATATGGAATAGGCCGGCGAATATCCAGTGCGCCACGATAGGTGCCGCTACGGCGAGGGTGTGGTCCGATACGCCAGTAAAGAATGAGGGACGCGGTGTGTAGTAGAACGGGTAAACTGAGAGAGCCGCCATGGTGGTAGCCGTTGCGCGTAGGGGAAAGGAAGGGAGGACAAGCGAGGACCCCCGGCACGCCGCTCAGAGGCTCTCAGAGGCTAGATCCGCCGCAGGCGGCCGGACAGGTCCGGCCGAGGCACGAGGCCGGAGCGAGCGTCCCGTCGAGCGCAGCCGGGTGCGGCCGACGTTACAGCTATTTGCATACACCTGATCGTACCATCAAATACATATAGTAAGCTGACGTACCTGGATGGTGATGGCCCAGCAAATCTCCTAGAACTGCTGTAGATCGCTGTCTACAGCAATTCTGCAGCGTTCTACAGCATCTGGGGGTGCCTGGTCATCAACTGAGAGCGTCAAGCCGTCCCCGGGGGTGCCTCGGCCCCGCTCCCGAGGTTCCGAGGTCCCACGCACGTGCTCCCGCTAGAGCTCTTCACGAGTGCACTCTTACAGGTACCTGCAACCTTGAGACAGGTACCTGTGGCTCCAGATCTTATACTCCCACTCTCACGAGTATCAGGCACACAGGTACCTGTGGCACGGATACTCCCACTTGCGGATACACAGGTATGACAAGTACCTGTTGTTCCTGGAAAATATGATATAAGCGGCAGCGGGGGCCTTCTTGGACTCACCTTGGAAGCTCTGTTAAGCATATTGACACTCCATTTTGAAGGTGAGGATAATGCCAGTAACATTTGGGTACAGGTAAACATGCATCAGATTATGATACAGTGTACCATACAAGGCTTTCAATCATATATGTGAGGAGAGGAGAGGAAAGGGATGAGAAAGGAGCCACAATGGAAACAACAGTACATAAGGATCTGCAAGAGATAATGCTTATACCAATCTAATAGCTATTATTTGTAATTATATCAAGATCAACCCTGCCAAAGTATCTGACAGGTATTTGACAGGTACTTGCACAGGTAACCTGTGAGCTCAAAAGTCATACCTGTACTCTCACGAGTATCAGGCACACGAGTACTCGTATCCGCGGATGGCAATACCCACGGATGTGCCTTACAGGTACTCATACAGGTACTCACGAGTATAGCCACTCGTGAAGAGCTCTAGCTCCCGCCCCTCCATCAGTCCGGCAGAGCCCGGCACTGCTCGGAACAGCCATCCCGCCCTCCGTCCCGACGCGCGTCCCGCCCCCGCCCCCGCCCCCCCCGCCTCCCTCCCTTTCCTCCCACGTAAGTAGACATTTGTACATACCTACAGGACCGCATTTTAACGCAGAATTCGATGGTGAGCTCCTTTTTAAGGGGGGAGCTGTTTATAGTGCAGATTAACTGAAATCTCGCGGAACTTCCTCATAAGGCAACTCTGAGCAGGCACAGAATTTGATGGAGATCGCGGCATCGTTCGGCAGAGCTCGGACAACGGAAAATGTCCCATCTGTTCGGCAACGCTCGGCAGATCTCGGAACAGCCGTCCCGCCCTCCGTCCCGACGCACGTCCCGCCCCCGCCCCCGCCCCCCCGCCTCCCTCCCTTCCCTCCCACGTAAGTAGACATTTGTACATACCTACAGGACCGCATTTTAGCGTAGAATTCGATGGTGAGCTCCGTTTTAAGGGGGGAGCTGCGTATAATGCATATCAACTGAAATCTCGTGGAAATTCCTCATAAGGCAATTCTGAGCAGGCACAGAATTTGATGGAGATTGCAGCACCGTTCGGCACCCCTCGGTAGCCGGAACACGACCGCTTCCGAGCCGGAGGGCGGGCGCTGTCGTGGCCAAGTCGTCGTCGCCGACAGCGACGATGGCCGTTAGCTTTGTTTTCCTTCGATACTACCCATACATTGTTGACTATAGTAGCCATTACCATCATAATGAGTTCATTTTGTGAGCCTGAAACCTCTGATAACAAAGCAAAAGCAAAAGACATGACATCGTTAATAAACAAACAGACCCCTGCCGACTGAGCCTACTCGTCGTCGCCGTCCTCCTCTTCTTCCTCCTCCTCCTCTATGCGACGACGCTTCATCTGCTTACGAGGTATGTACACAGTCTCCCCTGCAGCCTGTCGAGCTTGGTTTGATGCCTTTCAAGCCTCAAGCTCCTCTGCAGTGAGCTTGTCCCAACGGCAGCCGCCGTTGTGGAGCTCGATGCACAACTTGGTGAGGTCATCCCTAGACAGCTTGCCTGGGTTGCACCAGGGCACGCTGCAGGGCCAGCCTACAACGTAGACCCCCTTCGCCTCGACGACCCTCGCCTCGTAGTTCCTGTAGGATAAGCTCTTGGGCTCGACCCCCTCTTTCTCCTTCACCGCCTTGACTGAGACGGCTCTTTGTGAGACAAACAGCCACCGAGACAAGAAGAAAAACGCACAGTAGCCCGCCTTGATGGCCTTTCGGCAGAACGAGATGTCGTCGGCGGCTATCTTCTTCAACTCCGCCTTAGATGCTGGGCCCGCTCAGTTAGCTAATTAACAGTTGATAAAAACGAACGGCTCACCTTGTTTCTTAGCACAGCCAGCCGTAATGAAGCCTTCCATCGAGACTGCCATGAGCGCGGGGGTCTTGTAGGAGACGTCGTCCGTCTTGTCGAACCACACCTTCGCCTGCTCGGTCAGAAAGACGACCGGTGGATGGTCGTGCTCAAGCTGGCCCCGGGTGGCGATGAGGAGGACCTCACTTTGAGTCCGAATGGCCGCGTTGCTCAACTGGCTGGCCGTCAGTCATCGAGAACTCGGTCAGACGCGGAGGGCTCACCTCCTGGACGATGCCCTTCATCGACTCCCGGAAGTCCTTGTTGGCCGACGCCTCGCTTGACTTGACGCCAACGGTTTTCTCCTCAAGCCGGTCCTTGCCTTCCTCTCGGAGCTCCTCCAGCTCTTCAGCTCGGAGTCCGTCGTACTCTTCTTGGATTGCCTCTCGAAGGCCGTCATCTCCCAGAACTTGCTGTAAAGTCGTCTTTTTCCCCTTCGGAACGTCTGGCTGGGACCTCAATAGACGACTGCTCACAGCCTACAGAAAATGTACCCTTGTTCATCCCTTGGATCTTTTGGCTGAGGAATGCGTTGTAGGTGCTGGGGGTTCGCCGTTTTCCAAAGTTTTTGGCACCTAGGCCGAGCTTCCTCTGCACCCAGGGTAGGCTTCTATACGGGGTGTTAGCTGTGGTTCTCAAACGGACGAGGGTGCGACGCGCCTGTTGTGTTTTTCTGCGATTTCCTGGCAGACCTGCAGCCAGTTCTTCACCGCATCGGCCAAGTCGGACTCCAACGCCTCTAGCTTCTTCGCGCGACGTTGCTTCTCCGCATGGTTCACGGGCTGGCTTCCTCGGGGCATGGTGGGTGGTGGGGTGAGGGAAGGGTGGACACTGCAACGAAAGAGGCGCTAGGCCTGTGAGCACTAATAGTTTTTAATGATCCGACCTTTCAGTCGGCCACCTCTGAAACGCGTTACCGACGTTTACTAAGCCCGGGTGGGCGCCAGGGCCTTCGGCTGTCCAAGCGACATGTCACTCGGAGGACTGCAGGGAAGAAGAAAAAAAAATCATATTATTTCCTACTGCAGAACGACCTCTCCCACTCCAAAATCTCCTCTCGGTCCCTGTCTAGCTGGTGGTAGAAGGACAGCCTTGAGAGCTGCTCCCTCCACCCCTCCAGCCTTTCCCTGTCCAGCCTGTCCCGCTCGTCGTCGCTGACCAGCTTAGCGGGCACGCAGAAGTAGCTCACCCACCGCACAAGGCCCCCGATGCAGTACTGCGTGACGGAGTACCGGGTCTCCCCATCCTTGATCCCGACGTTGCCGTGCCGGAGCCCGGAGGAGGAGAGGAGGATGGTGGCGCCGGGTGGGAATCGGACTACCATCTTGAGGTCCCAGAAGTAGAAGTGGCCGCCTTCATCGGGGTTGAACGAGCCGAGCGCGGTGACGGAGCAGGGGAGGCCAGGGTAGTTAGTGCAGTCGTTGTGGTCGTGGCATGCCGACCGAGGGCCCATGTTTAGAGTGCAGGTAGGGTAGACGCTGCGTTTGAACGGTAGCTGGAGCAGATCGTCGCTGTCGAGGAGCTCTTGCATCCGCTCTCGGTGGTGTCGGTACGCCTTGGGGAAGTAGCTGGCCAGCCCGTCTAAGAAGAAAGTCAGAGACGGGGCCACGGACGTCGTAGACTGGACTCACCGCTGCCGAAGCCAGCAAGTCGCTGAGCGTCCTCGGTACCCAAGACTCGTTCGAGCAGCCTTGTGTGCTTGGGCGACACCCTGAGCGGTTTCGGGCCCTAGACGGCGGTGAGCAGGAGGTCAGGGGCCACAGCATCGAAGCGCACCTTCTGCCCCCCTCCGTACGAGAGGCCGAAGGAGAGGGCAGCGTAGTCGCCGCGTCGATGGTGGCCCATCTCCCCCTGGAACGTCTCCTCTACCCTACTCCTCTCCTCCTCTAGCAGGGCGGCGAGGCTTGCCATCGCCGCGTCCCATCGTTGTTCGGGGGACTGTTCGTCGCCGTCCAAAGGGCGGCCGAGAAGGACGGCGATGACGTGGTCTTGCTCATCCAAGATTGCGTAGGGGGTCCTGGGCGACGTCAGCCTGCTAGCCGCAGAGGAGTGGAGGAATGCGTACACCCCATCCCACTCGAAGCCCCCAAACCCCAGCTCCTCCAGCTCCTCCAGCGTCCGCACCGCCTTCTTCAACCGATGCGCGTTCACGCCGGTGTAGGCGCCTCTTGAAACCCTGTAGGAGACGCCGCCGAAGCCGTCGAGCCGGACGATCTGTGCGGCCACCCCCCTTGTGAAGAACGACCTGTCGTGGACCTTCTGGAGCGGGCCCTGCTCCTTCGCAAGCCGCCGCCTTTTCTTGTCACGACGAAGCTCCGCTGGCCCCAGGCCCTTCTCGCCCGGAAGATGCCCTCGCAACTTGCTCGCCGCCTTCGCCTTAGAGCTCTTGGAGGGCTGCCCGTTGTTCCACTCGGGACACTTGCCCCTCCTTGACTTTTTCTTCTGCGCGCTGGCGGAGGGGTGAGGCGTGGTGGCGGCGGGGGACGTTGATCGCGCGCCTGCGACTGTGGGTTCAGGGCCGTCCCGGCGCTCTTCCGGGGACGGCGAGCGAGGCTGAGCACCGGCCGGAGAGGGGGGCGAGTCCGAGCCGGAGTTGTCGCGGTGAGGGCCGTGGCGCTGTTGCTGGTGCTGCAGAAGGACGTCCAGGGCGTTGTCGAGGTCGTGGAGGTCGAGGGAGGAGAGGCCGCCCGGTCGAAGCGCTTCGGCGGAGTTTTGGGGCTCGGCCCTGGAGGCCGGGTCGGGGGATGCGGTCACGGGGGACAAGGACGTCGGCGACCACGTACGCGAGCCCTCGTCGTTTGGAGGGCCGCCGGCGTGCAAGTCGAGCACCTCCTCGTGCCGACGCATGGCGCTCTCAAAGATCTCCGCCCATCGGAGGTTCGTACGGATCGCCTGGGTACCCTCCAGGGCCAAGAACGTCCTGCCGGACCGCGTCCGACGCTCAAAGCCGCAGGGAAGTGCGTCTGCGAAAGAACGGTCAGCGACGACTTCTGAAGAGAGGGGCGTTTTAGGGGAACGGCGCCTTGACGCGTCAAGCTTCAAGGCGCGTCGAAACACGTCGAAACACGCCAAGACGCGCCGGAACACGTCGTTGAGAACGCGTTGAGACACGTCCAGGCGCGCTGAGCTGGCTCAGCTAGCCGCGCGTCGACCAGAGGCGAGCATCCCGACCTCAAGCCTGCAGCGGCCTCGCGCGGCGGTGCCTCAGTGGAGACTCGTTCGCAGCAGAGGAGGGCAGCGGGCTGGACGTCAGGCGGGTCTCTCTGGTCGGCGCGGAGCGATGCGGGAGGGAGGGGGCGTACAAAATAGTAACAGACCACTCACCTTGCTGAGATCCGTCGTCGTTTGCCGTGCCTGGGCGTTCTCGTGAGGAAACCATGGTGGTGGGACGGGAAGGACGCAGGGCGAAGGCTTAGAGAGGGCTCGCGGCTGGGTGTCCGGCGGTCCTGTCACATTACTCAACGTGATCAAAATGGAAGCCGTCGGTCTCAAAATGGTAGCGTTCTGAACATATCGTATAGTGCGCAGCATGGATGTATTGTATTATACTAGGTACAATACAAAGGTCGCATCGTACGGTGTACGGCGGGTGGCGCATTTTCGTCGGCATCCTCGAGCAGCGAGTCAGAACCCGTACCGTGCTCGGAAAGAGCGTTGATTGACCCTAAAGAAAGACCGTTAGCAGTTGGAAGTCGAGAGAGAAGAACGAAGCGTACCGACAACCGTCGAAGATCAGCAGGCCGCCCTTGGCCGCTTTGTTGTACTCCTCCTCGCCCAAGTACCAGAGGCAGAGCTCTTGTTCGTACCCTGCAATAAGTCGCCGCCAGCGGAAGAGCTCGATTGCATGGTCGTGTGGGTTCGGCCACGGGTGCCGGAAGTACTCCCCAGCGGCGACAAGGGCTTTGGAAAGGTGCGATGATAGCTCGGTGAGCATGGTGTGTTGCAGTGCGGCGGGGGTTTTTTTCTTGCTGTCCGCGATAAATCGGCGATACCGCTTTCGTCGTTGCTGATCCTTTCGACGGTCGAACGCATCCATCAGGGGGTCTTCGCCCTTCGACGGCGGCAAGGCCACACTTTCCTCAGTTTACTTATGCCATTGTAGCAACTTGGTATGCATGGTGTAGGTGCAATCTTTCGGTGTGAGGGAGAGAACATTGTAAAGTGAAAGAAGTGGATTCAAAATCGCCAAGGGTGAGGTCGTACATGCTATGTACTTACTACATCAGCACTCCGGAAAGCGACCTGACGGGACCTGACGGGACCTGACTCGCCTGGAAAGCACCGTTCGACCGTTGTCAAGCCGAAGGCTCAGTGCTGTCAGGTGCTGTCAGGTGATGTCAGGTCGGTCAGGTCACTTCCCAGAGTACTGATGTACCACAAGAAGTGCTACACACCTTCGAGTTACATGCTACACAGCTTCAAGCTACATCTTATGTCGCTGCCCTTTTCGTCCGCCCTCGCGTTGCAGAAAGCCCTGAGTGAGAGCCGTGAAGTGTTGAAATCCGAAGGGGGTGGGAAGTTGGAACATAGGGTTGTTGAGGAAGAATTTCGAGACGACTCACTGTGTCAGCCCTAAACAACGTATTCACTGTCCACTCGCTGACTTTTTCGAGGCCGGGGGCTAGTATGGAGTGGTGGACAGGTGGTGGAGGATGCAGTTGGGCATTGCATTCGCGACGGCCAAGCGACGGCACCGGGTACCCGCGATCACGTGAGTATTTGATCGGCATCCTCGGCAGGCGTCGGAATTCGAATTCCTGTTGTGAAGGAAAAATCCGGGGCACTCTATCATTATGCAAATAGCTATAAGCTTTGTTTGTCCGTTGTTTGTTCCGTGAAGTTTTCCCTTTCTCACCCCACTCGCAGGTCAACCGGTCTCAATATTGGTGTCTTGCATGTGAGGTGTTTTATCATTGCTAAACACCTCTCGTGGATGTGCTGCCATTCAAACCCTTCCTTATTCCTTATTATCGACGATAATGGCCCCGTGTATGCAGATACATTGGGCATGAAGTGAGCTATGTATTGTACCACATCAGGATAAGGCTCCAATGTTATAGTCTATTTACTGTCTATTTACTGTTTATATAGTATAGTTTTACTATCTAGCTACCCCATCAGCTGTAGACAGTAAGTAGTGAGTATACTAGATAGTAAACACTATCTAAAGTGGCAGCATGTGGCATGTCCGTAGGTGCTACCCAGTGCAAGCTATCAGCCTCCACTACACCCATTACACCCATGCCCAACTCTGGCAATCTTTTCAGCCATCTCAGTTATCTCCCCAGCACCCATCTTCACATCTCTAGAAGTACTAGAACTCAATTGTTAGAAGGCCAATGAGAGGGGATATGGAAACCTTCGAAATCCTTAAAATAGTGAAAGATATATAATCCATTTGTTCTATTCATGTGCACTTTATAACTATAAACATAAACATAAGGACCACTTTCTGGTTGTCATGTGCATGGCCCAGGATTTTTTAGTAATTCCTGCTACCTTGGTGTCTGTTTAGTGCTTGTTCTCAGATGCTCACCACATCTGCACTGATGTGTGCTCATTCCCAGTCAAAAGTCGGTCGATAGGATCCGATACAAACACAATACTAACACGATACAACACAATACGAACGGATCCGAATCGTATCCGAATCGTATTGAAATGTTGCACCCGTATCGGCATCCTATCGACTTGTATCCGATTTATTCACTATTTCTCACTATATTGGCTATTCTTACTGGCTCAGGAATTTGGCACAGGTCGCAGGGACACCTGCCATAGGCTACTAATTCGACAGTTTTCAATTCTCTTTCGGGGCTCTTCGGTTCACTAATTCGTCGGGTTTGAATGAAATTTTTATTATCATCTACATATACTACGTATTTGACGGAAGGTAAGGGTACGGTAATGACGAGAGTGTGCATAAAATGGCATAAAACTGCCAGCACAGATGCGGCGGGGATGATGAAGCGGGAGTGAAGGCTCTTGATGGAATTACAGTGCAGCACGGACATGTGGTAGGTGGGTGGGCACAGACAGAAGTAAAACATGGTCAGCATGGGGATTGTGAGCACCGAGAGTAAGTGAGCATACCGGGGGACGGCGCACGCCAATGTGGCAGGCAGGGTCCAACTGGGAGGAGGTAACGACTCACACATAAACACTATGAGGTGAGGACGTTGCGAGAGGTGTTGAGGTGGTGAGGGCAGTGCCGGCATTGCGGAGACCGAGGCTAGGACACTGGGGAGTGGCATGGCTATCGACGAGGTGGTTTGCTGGCGACAATGGAACATGGAGACGGTGGGGGCAAGAGAACGGAATGGCGCTGGCAATGGGGGGCACAGACAGGGCAGGTGAGTGGGGCTTGCGGATACGGAACTATGGGTCGCGGAAGTTGTGGGCCCAGGTTGTGCCATCGTGGACATCGGGGTGTGGAAGGAAGAGATGGGGGAGGAACGGAAGGAGGACCAAGTGGACGTACTTCGAAGGCAAAGTGATTGTAAACAAACACCAAGTGCACGGGAGTACCGAGCAGGCTCACAGAATCTTCTTAGATATGTATGTAGAGTAAATACGCGTGGACGCGTGGACTCGAAGTCTTCGAGACCTTCGAATAAGTCCATAGATTAGGCGAACACAATAAGCGAAGGAAAGAATAGGACGAACGAGAAAAACAGGGTCGTATCGCTGTATCGTATCGTATCCCATTCGTATCCGCCGTATCCGCCTGTATCCGTCCCTTTCAGCTATTTTCTCGATCATATCTTTTCGTATCCCTTCGTATCATTTTGTATCGTAGTTTATCGGATCCTATCGACCGACTTTTGACTGGGCTCATTACTAAAGGCTGAGACTATTTGGAGACTATCTCAGAGCTTATGTGTACCAAACTCACACTGACTTTTTAACTCAATTCAGCAATAATGCATCAACTGTCTAAACTGTCTATACTGTCTGTTACTGTTTAGTATAGTAACTATCTAGCTACCCCAATCCACTAGACATAAACTATACAGTTGGAGCCTTAAATCAGGAAAACTCCCGGTACTTGAGCCATACTTGGA
>SAXG01000153.1:0-42957 GCA_012932865.1 Amylostereum areolatum | reverse complement strand
CCACCATCTCCTGGCGCGCGCGAAGGCAACGTCTCGAGCACTGAAAGCCTGCGTTCCGAATGGGCACAACGCTCGCACAACAACCTTGCATCCATTGCACTCCGACAACCACCATCCACCAATCTATCCTCCTTCCACCGCAATTTCGACGGCCCTCGCGATGTCCACACCCGCATCATTCAGACCATTGTCGGTCACGGCTTCCGTGGCGACTACTATGCCCACTTCGTTCCCACAGAACCCACCGCCTGCCCGTGCGGCGATGCTCCCATTCAAACCCGTGACCACATCCTCGCCGATTGCCCACTCTTCGAAGATCAGCGGCACTACCTCCGTGCCGTATCGTGAACATTGTCAACACCATTCATTCTCGGCACCCATGCTGGCCTCTCGGCCCTTTCCAAGTTTGTCGGCACCTCTCGTGCATTTGCCAAAGTGCCGAACGAGTTTCCCCCCCCTTGACCCAGACGACGTGGACCCGGGATAGATTACTATTTGTTCCAGTCTTCGGACTGCATCTGACCCCCCCCCCCTCGATACATTGACCCTCGCGCCCCATTGTCCTACTCTTGCATCCCACCTAACACTACATACCTTACCTACTGCCGCATTTAGTCCTAGGTACTTGACGCGGGATACAAATGTATTTAAAAAAATAAAAAATAAAAAGACTGTATCACGTGGCCGCGTTTGCCCTTTAATCGTCTAATCTTATCATATCTATTTCTCCGTCCATATCTATCGACTTCCGAGACCGAGTCGTCTGATCCTTCCTCGCGTCTTCTGCTCACGACGACGACGACGACAACAAGGGAGGTTTCCAAAAGTGCTGAGCGTACAGGCAAACTTATATCATGGCCTCTTTCACACTCTTTTTACGCTCACTCTCGCCCTACTCTTCGCGAACCTGTTTTCGGCCTCCGTCTCCGCATACCCGTCTGCTTCACAACCTTCCCTCCAAGTCCTATCCAAGCGCGACGACCCGACGTTCCCAGACGACCCGGCTTCGTGTCCCATCTGCGAACAAAGTTACAGCAACATCAATAGCTGCATCGCGGCCGCACCGGTTGCTGGCGAACTTCACACAGGTGCGTAGTTGCCAATCTTTCCGTGCGAACTCCTTCACTGACCAACATAACCCACCTTCTCGTCTTGTGTGTCGTAATTTCTGTCGCCATTTCTACCCATGTCAAAGATCTTGTTCAACCCTGGCGCGTTCATCGACATCATCAAGTGCGCTTGCGGGGACACTTTCCAATCTGCTTACCCGCAATGCGTCGACTGGTACTTACGTTCCCCTGTCCGAAGCACCCAAAGACGTCGCTTACCGCCCCCCCTTCTTCCCCCCGTCCCGCACGACAAAAAGCTTCCAACGCACCAACCAGACTCAATTCTTGAACACCACCGACGTTCCCTCAGTCATCAGCGGTATCCGCCAGATCTGCGGCTCCGCGAGCGCCATCCTCGGCAACGTCACCGGCGCGGACAATGAAACGTTCCCCACGTCCTCCCCATCCGTGTCGGCGTCGATGGCGCTGAGAACGACGAGCGACATTCCGTTCGAGCTCGTTGGGTTGATCGTCGGGGGAGTACTCTTCGGCGTGGCGCTAGTACTCTGAAATCCCGAGCCGAGCTGTTGCTTTGGACTGGAATTTCGATGGATCATGGTGGATTTTACGACTTGTTCATGACGATACTTATACTTGATGATTCTGACGACCATTAACGACCATTACCGACCATTAACGACCTCCTGTCTTTTCGTTGTTGTCCCGAGTGACGAGATGTATATACCCCACTTTGTGCGCAGTCCCTTCGCATATATTAGTACACCTTCAAGAAGTGGGGGAATGGTTAGGGACCTGCAATTTTCTTGTCTTCGCAGTGCCCATATTTTCCAGGAAGATGAAGGTCCCAGTGCTTCTCAAAAGTAGTCAAAAGACTGGCGGTAAGTAAAGCTTAAGCCTCCTACTTCTGGTGCGCGCAATGATGCAACGTTCAATCACACTTCTCGTGGATATCTGGAAAGCCCACTCTCTACTACTATTTCTTGTCGGAAGTATAGCATGAATACCCTGTACATACGTGTGAAATCTGAAACTGCATTGAACAATCGTAGTCACAGCACGCCTACAATGAGCGTCATTGTGCGGTAACTCCCGGGCCGAGCCTCTCATTCTCGGTTGTTTTTGACCACATCCTTCAATCCAACTTGTCTCCGCGAAGTTTCCGTGACCCTCTCTGTCTCTCTCATATGCCCGGCGTCTGGTGCCATCCTTTGGCGATGACGGACTCGAGCTAGGACAAGGCACCAGGAGTCGTATGCTCGGAGCCGCCGACCTGCTGTGGTGCTTTCATGAATCAACGCGCTGCCCAGGCGCCACCAATCATCGCTATAATAAATGAATATGACTCAACGCGACTGCACGGTAAGCTGTTGTCCGTTCCCTTGTCTTTCTCACTGACAACGACCATAGCGCAATGCGTGCGAGCAGTTCGAATTCGAAGACCAGGTACGATCCAACCGTGTTGTTACTGGTATTTTGCTGTTCAACACGCCGATTTCAGCGGCGTAAACAAGACTGGGTGGAGACCCTTGACGATAAACGGCGCGTATCTCAACTCCACATCGTCGCTTTCTCACTCCTGATCGGTGGTAATCAGGCATCGGAGTTAGCGGACTAGCAAAAACGGATGGAAAGTGCGTCGTCGAGGTGGACGTCGACGGCAAGAAGGTTGCGACGAAGCCGAGGAAAGGCAGGGAGGCAGTCGAGTGGGACGACTCATTCAACTTGTGAGTACTCACGTTCTCATTTTGGCCAAATCCGAACCTTCTTGACCAGCGATGCGCAACGGTCTTCCCAAGTGACTATATGCGTCTTTATTTCCCGTATGATGCGCAAGCCGAAGCGTATAGGGACCTTAAGTGGCTCCTTGAAATCGTTTCTTCCTCGAAAGGACATCGAACAGAAGGGTGCGTATCGTGATGTTACTATTTTTCTACCTACTAACACCAGCATCCATTTTCCAGGCCGATACACGATCACCCACGCACTCCAGTCCGAATCCAACGCCATCTTGACATTTGACCTCGACTGGTCCGTCCCAGTCACAGCACAGAATCCTTCCACGGACGTTTCACCCCTCAAGGACTTGGAAGACATTGTCCCCAAGCGTCCCAGTCTGACCAAGGATCATTCCCGACTTGAAAACGCCCCATCGGTTATCGCCCGCGCAACCCCCGTCGTCGCTGCTGTCATGAGCTCTGGTTCCCTATGGAAGAACGTCCTCGGACAATTCAAGGCGTTTTGCGACGTTGCGGACCAACTCGCTGCGGTCAGTGACCGTGTATTTTTCAGGGGCTATATACGTAGGCTGACGACTATGCTCATAGGTTCATCCGTACACAAAGATGGTCTGGGGCGTCGTGACATTAGTACCAAAAGTACGGGGTTTGTGTCATGATGCATGATGACTCAAGGCTGACTGTTCGCGTTTAGGTCTTCCAGATGCAAATCGAACTAGACCAGAGCATGAACCGATTGTTCAATTCGCTTTTCAACTTCTACGATATTGTCAACGACCTCGAGCAAGAGACGATTGATTCTCTTCAGGCAAAATCGGACCTGCTGACCAGGATTGCTCAGCAAACGCTTGAATGCTATTACTTCATCGTGGAGTATGGGAACTCGGGCAAATTTAGTACGTCTTGAGAATACGCGTACCTATGAACGACACTCATATACACCATAGCGAAACGAGCCATCACCAATGTATTCTCTGTCACTGGCGACAAGATCAAGGAGTACGAAGACAAATTGAAAGAGCTCAAGGATGAATTCTATGGACGAGTCATCACCTCGACGCATATCGTTGTCACTCGTATCCTTGACGTCGTTGTAGAACTCGGTAGGTTCTCCTAGTCGCCTTCTTTATTATGTTTCTAACTCTTTCGGCAGATGAATCGCACCACTTGGACGACATGCCCTATGCCCGGGGAGCGCGCTACGATAGCGGCAAGGTCTGTCTCCCGGGCACGCGCGAGGAAATCCTGGACGAGATCACAACCTGGATCCAGTCAGACGAGCATCGCCCAGTCTTCCTACTCTCCGGTGGTGCAGGAACGGGCAAGTCCGCCATCGCACATACTATCGCCCACCGCTTCCACTCCCTCTATCGACTCGGGTCATCCTTCTTTTTTGTCCGTGGCCAAGCAGACCACGGTCCCGACAAGCTATTCTCTACCATTGCGCGAGACCTGGCGGACATCGACCCTGCATTCCGCGCGTCACTGTGGGACGTCGTTAGGAGAGAGAAATCGCTTAGGACGACGCCCAATGCAACACTCCAGTTCCAGAGCTTCCTCATCGAGTCAGTGCGCTCACTTACGCTCACCGGACCTATCATTATCGTCATCGATGGCCTGGACGAGTGCGGCGACGCCAAGTCTCGTCGTTCTCTCCTTGAAATCCTCGCGAAGCGCATGCACGAGCTGCCCTCAAACTTCCGCCTGCTGGTGACGACCCGTCCCGAGGCAGATATTGAGATCCACCTTGCGGGCAGTAAGGATGTTCACCTGAAGCGCATCGACGAGATCCCTGTTGCATCGACGGAGCGGGACATTCTCGCATACGTTCACGCCCGTCTGCATGACCTCGATGTGGATCACAAGCTCCTCGCGTCCAAGGCTGAGGGCATTTTTCCGTGGGCCTTCGTCGCCTGCGAATTCATCCAGGAAGATGAGCTAGGGACCACAGTTGAAGAGCGGTACGAGAGCATAGTCACGTCGGGTACGGCTTTTGGTGATGCTGCCCTCGACACCCTGTATCAACAAGTCCTCGTCCAGATATTCACCACAAGCGCAAGCTCGGTCGCCCTTATTAGATTCAAGGCGGTTATGGCGATTGTGTTGACGGCATTGAAACCTCTTTCCGCGGACAGTATCAACGCGATGCTCTTTCCGCCGGCAGTTCAAGGAGGCAGCCCCCAATTCGATTCGCTGGCGGTCGTCAAGTTCATGGGATCCTTACTGAGTGGCGTGGATGGACGAACGACGCCGATACGCTCACGGCATACATCCTTTCGAGATTTTTTACTGGATGAAGGGCGCAGCGGGAAGTTCTTCGTCGATACAGGCCCGACGCACGCGGAGCTCGCTCGCTCCACGCTCGACATCATGAAGGATGGTCTCAAGTTCAATATTTGCCAGTTGGAGTCGTCGTACGCGTTGAACAAGGATGTGCCGGGCCTGCAAGAGAGAGTCGCGCGGTTTATTCCACCCTCTCTCTGGTATTCGTGCCGATTTTGGGCAGATCATCTTCACGGATCTGTGCCGACGGAGGCGCACTATGAAGACGTGAGGGAGTTTATGACGGAGAGGCTCCTTTTTTGGTTGGAGGTTATGAGTTTAACTGGTGCTGTTCCTGCATTGTCGCCGATCCTGTCGTTGGTTGTCCTCTGGAGCCAAGTTAGTCTCTTTTCTTTTTCTTTTTCGTGGTTCATTTTATTTATCGTGTTTGTATCTAGGTGGCCAAGCCATATTTCGGTAGCCTTGTCTATGAATATGCGTGTAGCTGCCAGCGGTTCCTCTCCGTAAATGGCATGGTCATCGCGCAGTCGGCGCCGCATATCTACCTCTCCGTACTTCCCTTCACGCCCAAAAGTTGCTTCATCTCGTCATGTTACCTACACAAATCCCCCCACAGTGTTCGTATCGCCTCGCGACAGGAATCAGACTGGCCACTCGTTCAAAGTGTCCTCCAAGGGCATACAGATACCATCCTTTCTCTGGCCTTTTCACCCGACGGGAACATCATCGCTTCCAGTTCTGACGACTTTACCATTCGACTTTGGGATGCCACGACAGGAAGTCCAGTGTTCGAGCCTTTGCGAGGCCATCAAGGAGGCGTGCATTGTGTAGTGTTTTCACCGAACGGGAGAACGCTAGCGTCCTCTTCGGACGACAAGACCGTACGTCTGTGGGACATGATTAATGGCGAGCCGCTGGGGAAACCGCTTCGAGAACACACTGGGTTCGTCAACTCCGTCGCATTTTCACCCAGCGGGAACATCCTTGCATCCGCATCGTACGATGAGACCATACGTCTCTGGGATGTAGCCGCCAGGAAATCGATAGGCAAGCCGTGGCACGGTCATTCCATGGCGGTCACATCTGTATCGTTCTCAACCAATGGCAAGGTCATCGCATCCGCTTCATACGACACAACAATACGTCTCTGGAATGCCACCAATGGGGAGCTAGCACGACCTCCACTTCGAGCCCACACTATGCCCATCTCTTCTGTTCTTTTCTCACAAAACGGACAACACATGGCTTCAGCCGCGTTCGACGACCTCATCATACTTTGGGACGTAACAACATGGATCCCTGTACGATCAATCAACACGCACCACACCCAGCCCGTCATCGCGTTTTCGCCAGATGGCTCCCGGCTTGCATCGGGCACGCATCACGAAGAGATTTCGGTGTGGGACGTCGGCTCGGGGGATATGATAGGCGAGCCGTTTCAAGGCCACGCGGGTACCATCTTCTCCCTTACCTTTTCCCCGGACGGTTCACGTATTGTCTCGGGGTCGTATGACCAAACGATTCGGTTGTGGAATGCAGGTGAGGTGGAGAAGAGGAACAATCCCATTCTGGGGCACACAGGCTCAGTCAACTGTATTGCCTTCTCTCCGGATGGAACGCGCATTGTGTCAGGTTCATTCGATGAAACGGTGCGGGTATGGAGCGCGGAAACGGGAAGGCAGATCGGGGAACCTATGCGAGGACATTCGAAGGCCGTAATGACTGTTGCTTACTCACCGAGAGGTGACCTCGTCGCTTCGGGCGCGTACGATGATTTGATCATATTTTGGTCGGCGGACTGCTTGGAAATGGTGGGCCAGCCGGTGGTCGAGCATACGGGTTCCGTCAACGCTCTTTCCTTCTCACCGGATGGGAGGTGGTTGGCATCAGGTTCGGACGACGGGACGGTGCGGCTTTGGGATACGCGCACCAGGAAAGCCTTCACAAACCCCTTCGTAGGCCACACGAAACCTGTCACCTCTGTCGCATTTTCTCCCGATGGCAAGTTTGTCGCGTCAGGATCCTTTGATATGACCATCCGACTGTGGGATCCAACCTCTGGGACGAGTAGAGATGCCCTTCAAGGCGCAATGGCGGCGATCACCTGCCTTTCCTACTCTTTCAACAATCACTATCTCGTCTCTGGCCTGCACGATGGCAGTGTTCGTATCTGGGACGTGAAGACGAAGGCGCTGGTGGCGAATCCGCTTCAGCCCCACAGGATCGTGGTTACGTCGGTAGCGCTGTCGCCGGACGGGACAACCTTGGTGTCGAGCTCGTTTGACGAGACAGTTAGAGTGTCGACGATCAACCCCGAGCAAGGGCACTCGACAGGCGTGCCAGTCCAAGGTCATAGCAGAGCAGTGTTTTCTGTCATGTTCTCGCCCGATGGCTCGACCGTCGCAACGGGATCCTACGATAGGACAATTCGTCTATGGGACGCGTCCTCCAGCGACACGACCACACCAAGTCCCATCGCTTTCTCTTCTTCCCCGACCCATACACTTTCCGACGTCGAGCTCCTGTTCCCTCCCTCTATTCCCCTTCCCATCGATCGCGACCGCCGGGACTGTATGAAATTGACCGAAGACGGCTGGATCGTCGGCCCCAAAGACGCACTGTTACTCTGGATCCCACCGGAGCATCGAGCGCTATTATGGATGCCTAGGATGGTGAGAATATTAGGTGCAGAGCCGACGGAGCTGGATTTGAACGGGTTTGCGCATGGCGCGCAGTGGTCAAAGTGCTGGGAACGATGAGGACATTCGAACAGTTTATATCCCAGGGGACTTTTTCACATCAGGTCTTACGCTATCCTTGTATTATGTCGTTCTTAAATGTTGTATACAGTCTTCTCCCGCTGGTTCATTTACAGGGTGAAACACTGCACTCCTGGGATGTCGGAATCCTAACCTTGTCTTGAAAACGGACAACCGACATCGCATTACTTTTGAAGATTGGTCGAAGTAGACCCTCCTGCGAAACATTGAATAAGGTCATGCATGGAGTGGGCAGCCTGCTTCGTCGACGACTGTTCTATCGCCTTCGCACCACGAAAAACTTACACCTGATCGACGATCAGACAAGTACATGACTCAAACTCATGCCAACGAGAAAATAGCCTGCCAAAACGACCATACTTCCAATCCAGCGTAGGGTAGTGTGTGCGTAGATAGAAATACAACAGCAAACAAAGGAGGGGAACGCAGCAATGAGTAAAGAATCCTAGCCAGTACAACCTCTTAAATAAACCCAGTCCCACAACACGTGCATCGCGTCGAGCCATCACTTGAGGGAGGAAGATTTACGCATCAGCATCCTCCCAGGCAAGACGACGCCTCTGCGCGCCGGATTTACCGCGTCCACCACGTCCTGCACCCGCGCCAGCAGCTGCCGCGCCTTTGCCGGCAGCCGCACCAGCACCCTTGCCTTTCTTTCCGGTGCCAGTCGCTGCAGTCGCGGTGGCGGCGGGAGCGGCAGTTACGGTCGCAGCTGAGCCTGCACCTGCCCCGCCTGCGGCCTTGAGGTCGGCAGTGGCGGTTGCGACTATGAGGACAAGAATCAATACACTGAAGAGAAAATGAAGAAACGACGTACTGCTACCAAGGGCGGATTCGACGACGGCGGTCTGGAAGAAACCGACACCGGCATTGCCAGCGTTGACAGACTTAATGGTGCCATCAGCGACTGCCTTGGCGGCGGCGGCGTTCGTGGCGTCCGTGATTGCCTGCTCGATGGGTAAGCACAAAGCCAAGAAAACATTTGAAGATGGTGAGACGAACCGAATCCTGACCGAACTTGCCGGCGTCGACTTCGGAGCTCGAGAGGAGAGTCATGGCCTGCGTTATCGCGAGTTGAACAGCCTTCTTCAGGTCGACGGCGTTCTGAGGGCTGAGGGGCGCGCTGGGGTCGGCCGTGGTTGAGTTGCCGCCGAGAAGGGCCTCGTCGCTAACGCCGGCGAAAGAGTCGACAGCGACTGGGGAAAAAATCAGAAACGATGTCGGAGATAGACGGCTGTTGAACTCACTGTCGATGGCGGTCCCGGTGGCAGTCTGTCGAACCAACCTACGTCAAATCAAATCATAGAATGGCCAAACGGGTGTGGACTCACCGAAAGCTCATCCAAAAGCTGAGCGGAAAGGAGATCGCGCTTGGCCTGGATCTCACGCTCGATGGACTGGCGCTTCTCGACGAGAGAGCCGATAACCTCGCGCTCGATGGCGTCGCGCTTGGCGAGAAGCTCAGCAACGATGGCGTCGCGGCGAGCCTCGAGGCCGACGAAGTCACGAGCGTGGATGCGAAGACCGGCACGGTTCTGGATCTTGCGGTTCTTGCCACCGGCAGCAGCAGCAGCGGCTCCACCAGCAGCACCCTTTCCACCGGCGGCAGCACCAGCGCCCTTAGCACCAGCGGCGGCGGCGCCAGCAGCAGCTGCACCCGCACCCTTTTTGCCGGCACCCTTCGCGCCCGTACCAGTGGCGGTGCTGCCTGTGGAAGCAGCGCTGCCAGCGGCGGTCGCGGTCGAGTTAGCGGCCCCAGTCCCGGTCCCGGCCGATCCACCTGAAGCATCTGCAAACCCATATCAGGAGACGAGTGAAGCAACGAAGGGAGTGATCTCTACCCGTTGTGAAAGCGGCGCAACCGCCGAAGGGTCCGGCACCGTTCGCGAGAGAACCAGTACCAGGACCACCGTTGTTGAGACGGATGAGGCACGCGTTTCCGTTGGAGCCGCCCGTGCACTTGGTGGTGGCGGGAACCTCGACGGTGATTGAAGAGTTAGCGGGACCGTTGCTGCACACCCGCCATCAGTATGTCTAGATGAGAAACAAGCGAGAGACAGTGACGTACTGCAGGATACCGTTTACACCGGGAGGTTGCGAGACGACATTGAGAGCCGTCCAAGTGGCGCCCGTTGCGTCGGTGTTGACCTCAGCGACGAAAGGTCCTCCACCGTCAGCGTTGACTTGGAAGACACCCATCGTCAGTTGACCGTTGGCGGGGACCGAAGGCAGACCACCGAAGGCGGTGGAGACCGTAGCCATAGACGTAGCGATGTCGATCGAGCCGGCGAGGAGAGTGGCACCGCAAGGGTCTGCACCGCGATAAGAAAAAAGGTCACGGTGACGACGGGAACACGCACTTGTAGCCTGGTCCTTGAGTACGGGAGTGTCTACCTGGAACAGCTGCTCGGTAGTACCACCGCGAGGTACCTCCCCGTTAAATGCTAACACCGGGATCAGCCACGACGGCGTCGTAAAGAAAAACGTAATCCACGTACTGACGCCGAGGCCGATACCGCTTACGCCGTTAGCACCGTCGATAGAGTTAATGAATGCGTGGCCGTAGACGGAGGAAACCGCGAGAGAGAGGAGAGTGATGCTCTGGAACATGATGAAGAACCGAACGAAAGACAAGAGAAACGGGTGTCTGAAAAGAAAGAGAGTATTGGAGCGAGATCAAAGGATTTTGCTGCGCTGCTGGACGGCACGGCCGTGGAAGAAGGGAAGGACGAGAGGCAGGGAGGCGGAAGGGAAAGGAAAAGGAAGGGAAAGGCCAGCTACCAGAACCTGTGGTAGGAAAAAAGGACTTGGGACTTCTGGCCACGGGGACGACCGCTTTATACTACCCCACTCAGGTACTCGCGGTCCGGTTGGCCTGTCCGCAGCCCCTTTCTCGAAAGGCGACCAACGACGACGTTGCCCTTGACCGACTGCCGTTGCCTGTGATTTGTCTGAGATGGATGAGAGGATTGTCCGGACTCATCAAAGGACGTCAAACTCAAAGATCCATACGAGTCTCAATATGTCTCACGCCGTAATCGAAACGCCGTGGCAAGGGGTGTAAGGGCGAACGAGGACAACTTGTGCAGGAAGAACAGCGATCATCAGCGGTTGTCCGCGGCTGGTGACCTTGACGAGTTGCCATCAAGTGCGAAACTGGGGGGTCACGAGTACAATGCATGCAGAGCGCATGGCTCTCTGCCATTTTGCGGAGCCTTGAGCAGCCATTCTGTGGTCGACTTGTCGTCAAGCTATCTTACCGAGGACAATGTGCCATCCAAGACGCGTCCGCTGATTCGTCCTGCACCATTTCCGAGCCCCACTCCACGAGGGTTCGAAGAGCAATCGTCAGGACGGGGCGTGCGAGCCTGAAAGAAATGGAGGCAACAATCGCCTTCTCGCGAAGGCAACGGGCTGGCTAGAACCGACGACCATCGCGTGGTGAGGGAACATCTATGCTCCAAGACCCTTGGCCTAGACAACACATGCCGGCCGCCCAGGATGAAGAAAATGAGGTACTCTGTACCTGCATCATAAGTTCGCAGTTCGAAACAAGTTCGAGATGGCCTGCATACCGCGACGAAATTCCAGTCCTGGTAGCAAAAAAAGTGGTGGACGGGGACGGTGTACTTCATGTCTCCCCTTCGTCGATAAAAGGGATCCACCGCGGCAGTTTGGGGCGGAATCCACATCCTCGGAGCTAACGTTCGCGTGCCGACGAGACGGACGAGGCGTTTATGCACGCGACCCATTGCCACGGTTACGGTATCCGTACGGTGCCGCGATCCGTAAATAGCATTTTGCACTCTGATCCATGCGCCTGGCGCCCTTGCCCGGCGGCACGGAGCGTCGGGGACTTCCCTGGACTTCCTCCTCGACGTCGCGAACTTTCGCGTACCTCCTATTCGCTGGCGCGGATAGCTTGGCAAGTTCAGATTACTTTACCACTCGGTCGGAGAGGTACACCCACACAAGATCGCAGCTTGCGAGTCGCACCAAGTGCAAACTTTGAAACGAGCGAACATTGGGGCGATAACGTGGATAGTGAATCGTGAAGGCATGGACGTCGTTATGGTATTGCTGCACGAGCGCGGTGATAAAAATACAAGGGAGAAGAACGCTGACTGAGGGTGTCAACGACACCTAGACTGCGTCGTCGACCCCAGCTTGCTCTCCAGTGGGAAGTCTCCGTATTCCCAATCGAAGCAATCCTGTGAAAGAGCCAACCATGAGTGTTCAGCGCAAACGCGTGTACTTCTGGCCAGAAACACGCACAACACAGTCATCCTGTGACGCAGGGACGGGCACTTCTCTCCCCACCTCCTCCGCGGGAGGCCAAGGTTTGCTGAGGACGTTCTCAATCACGGTCGAGATGACGTGGGAGGTCACGCCGACGGACCACGACAAGTTCGAGACGGTGTCGTACACGATCGTCTGTCCAAGATGGCACTTGGACTCGAGCGCGTAGCCTGCCGTGGCACAAGCGGACAGCACGCCCGTGCAGCTGCCCATCGCGATCGAGTCTGCGGTGTTGTAGACATGCGTGATGTGTTGCGTCGAGGGCTGTGAAGTAGGCAGTCGCGGTCTTTAGCGTGGCCGCGGATGCGATGGAAGGGAAAAAACAAACCGGGGAAGGAAGGTGCAGGCGTCGCGCGGCCATACGCTCTCCTGGGGCCTCGAACGCGACCACGGGTACGCCAAACGTTGCACCCATCAATGCGCCCAACGATCCACCGAGCGAGTGCCCGATGACCCAGATGTTTGAATGGGGATACATGTACGTGAGGTTGTTGTACAGGTTCTGCGAGGCAGGGAGGGTCAATCAATTGATCTCAAGCCAGGAGTAGAAGCGACGCACAATGCCAACGGGGTAGAACAAACTGTCGTCCACGAGCGCTGATTCGACGCAGTTCTGGTCGCACTTTCGCCCGCCGCGATAGCACCCACACACGGTCGACCATGACCAGTCGACACGCGCGCAACAGCAGCTGAACAAGAGATTGTCGTTGATCTTGTCCTTCTTTGTTGTTGGGCCGCCGCCGACGATGGGGACCGAAGTGCCCTTGATGCTGAGGACGACGGTGGAGTTGTCTGGGGTGGCGAAGACGTAGCCACGGAAGCCGTCCTCGTCAGGCTCCCAGCCGAAGGGGTAGTTCTGTAGAACGTCAGCGAGAGGTAGGTAGATACGATCGCGGTATACGCACTGTGGTCCAGTTTGCATCCAACGGATGCCAATCTTTCTTGTCAGGAGAGGTGTACGCATTACTCGTCATGTTCGCGAGCGTCAACAGAGTCTCTCGACTCTCCACGTCGGGACCCAAGATCTCGTCGTACACCCACTGCAAGTCCTCTGACACGCCCTCCTCCCTCGACCGTCTCCGCGCGACCTGAAACGCCTCCATGGACGAAGGTCTTGCAGTACGTATGAGCCGAGACTTCGCGAGATATGGTTCCTGGAAGGAGGTTACTTGGGGGACATCGTGGAAGAGGACGTTGGCGGACGGTGAGACGGCGTGGAGATGACGGAGTTGGAAGGACAATGTCGGCGGAACCGGTGTTATGTCTTCTTCGGTCGTCCAGGAAAGATATGAAAGTACAAGGTTGATAATTGAATGTGGCAGAAGCATGTTGAATAAGGTTGTGTGAGGAGTACTGCCAGTGCGACCTGAGGCCTGGGGTCGTCGGTAGTGAGTACGCGCCGGTGTGCAGGTGTGTCCGGGGCGGAGATATTATTCGCGTTCTATGATTCGCGAGAGACGGTGAATAAGGGAGTAAATTATGAGAAGCAACAGTTCCGTTTGATATTCCAAGAGGGTCGCGGGCGTGGAGGACAGGAGATGAAGCCAAGGCAAACGGCCTCATGGAACGCGCATGTCAGCATATGGACAAAGAAATCCAAACAAGGGCAAGTGTCGCACATAATGATCCCGATGCGGTGAAAATTCAGTCAGAACCAGAACAAACCCTCCGTCGACAAGTCGCTCGTCTCTCATGCAAGTACCAAGTACGAATCGGGGGATTACCCACAGAACACGCCGTCAATTTCAATTCAGCCTTGAGCGCGGTAGTACTTCGTTCGCAACTTCCATCTACTCCACGATATCCGTGGAAGTGTAGACCCCCTCCCACGCCTCCATGTTTTTCAACATCCCCTCCACCTCCGTCTTCACCGCCGTCACACAGTCACGACCAAGCTGGACGATCGTGGGCACCTCGCGTTCTTTTGCGACGCCTTCGCCGCGAATCAGGTCCAGCATGACCTGCACAAGCTTCTTGGGGTCGCCCGGCTGTTTTCCGTTGACCGCTAAAAGTACATAAGGCGGTTCAGCAAACGAGATAGCACAGATGATACGGGAAGGTGACGAAAAGAAGAAAGAGGGTAATTATAAGATGATGATGAGGGTAAGATGATGATGAGGGGAAAAGAAAACCGACGTACCGACCCACATATCGTCCATCGCACCCGTGATAGGCTTGTACTCCTCGATGCGGGACACGGAAGGACCGCGGTTACCGCCTTGGAGAAAGGCGGTGCGGAAGTAGCCCGGCTCGATGCAGATGCTGCGAAGGCCAAAGGGCGAAATCTCTGCGTTGAGAGTCTGAGCGAGCGCTGGGGTGAGATCCGGTCAATAGTCAATATCGAAGTATACAATTATGAAGAACTCACAGCGGTTGACAGCCTTGGTGGCTCCATACAGCCCGCCGTTAGGAAGAGGACTTCGAAACATGTCAGCGAGCGAGAAACGGGAGAGGTCGACAATGTTCACTTACATCCAACCACCGATGGAACCGAACCAGACAACGGTCCCGGTTTTGCGGGGGCGCATGTAAGGGAGGAAAACGCGGGCGACGTTGAGGGGTCCAAAGACGTTGGTGCTGGTCGTCGAATATTAGCAAGAGTAAGTGACGATACCACGATTGAGAACACGCACTTGAACTGGGCGAATGATTCCTCCGGTCTGATACGCGAGACGGTCATAAGCATTCATCGCATCGGAATAGAATATACGGACAAAGACTCACGTATTCTCTTCCAGAGCCCCCGTAACCATGTATCCTATGGCGTCCCATCAGCGCAAGTTCGGTGGACAGAATATCCACCCGACGGCAGGAGACGCTTACCAGCGTTGTTGACGACGACGTCGACCCTGCCATAGATTGCGACCACCCGTTTCGCCACCTCGTGCAGCTCTTCGAGAGGCGCGGTGACGTCGAGTTCAAGCGTGGCGGCGCCTTGCGTCTTCAGGTCGTCGAGCTTGGTGAGCGAACGAGCGCGGGCCGTGGCGACGACTTTGTCGCCGCGGGCAAGGGCGGCGAGGGTGAGGTCGCGGCCGAGGCCAGTTCTGTCGGACGAGTAAGCATGGGAGGAATACAAGCACGGCAGGTGGTAAAGGCGTACGAGGTACCAGTGATGAGCCAAACGAGTTGAGAGGACATGTTGAATCGAGTGTTGGGCGCTGAGAACGTTACACCGAGGAAGTGCAGGTCGCTGTATCCTTGCCCTGGCAGACTCTGTCTTTATATCAAGACCATGTCGAGCGTCTGGTGCATCTATAGGCCCTTCCCGCCTTCGCGCGTGTGGGTCTTGCGTAGACGCTCGACCTTGACGAGCTGACCCACTCCCTCCAATGCCCGTGTCAGACCGAGTCGGAAGGATGACTGGGTCTCAATATAGGACCTGTGTATTGTTAGTAGTGGTTTGTAAGGCGGGAAAGGGATCGATGCACCGGTGCTTTGGGAGGAGGTGGGACAAGAAGTCGACGAAGGAACGTCCTTGTCAACCATATGCCCTCAGCGGGAGCACTTAACCGAAGGGCGTTGCATGATTGTATTGCGATCGAGTGGCAGGAGGTCGGGTGGTCATTGAGTCGGGTCATATCGGTCAGCCAGCTGTCGTCGGGAATGTAGGTCAAGTTTAAACAAGAGGAAGGAGGATACGGCAGCACCTACAGATGCCGGTAAGAATGACGTTGGCACGAAGTAGAGCGGAAATCTGTCCAATCTTTGAGCGCTGTGTAGGAATGGCGTGGAAACGAGGATCTCCGCGAGGTCCGCAAGATGTTCTCGCCTCAAATCTATGGGGGATTTGCATCAGCATAGGGGCAAAGATAAGCGTCGTATAGATCTACCTTCAAAGATGACTTTGCGGAGGGGTATGGGTCCAGAGAGGGATTGGATAAATGAAAGTGAAGTAACAGAAGGTAACGCTCCCAATACGACGGTATATTGCAAAGGAAGTAGGTGATGGAAAGTAAGTACAAAGTAAGAAGAAGAAAGTAAATGCCCCATGGGGATGACCAGCACGCCGGCGAGAGTGAAGAGGGTCACCTGCGAACGAACGACGACTGTAGCTTCTTAAATAAGAGGCGGAGATAGAGCGCTAGTCCATACTATAAAACTCGCCCGCGGCCGCGGCCACGGCGGATATTGGCTGCTTGCTATCCGGGAGCTTCGACAGCTGGGAGCAGACCTGGTCGAGGGAGATTGCTTTTCGGCGATAAGTAGCTTGTGCATTTTGGAGTTGTGGAAGGTCTGATTGGGATGATTGGTAAAGATTCCTTCCATGATGATGTCGATTTCCATTGTGACTAGAGGCGACGATGCCGGCGACCCACCGAGGGTGCCAGTATCTGTTGAGCGAACAATGGTCAGCTGTACTTCCCTGAAAAATCACGAACGAAAAGCACAAGTTCAGAAAAAGGATATACACGTCTCCCCATATCACACGAAAAACGTGTTGGTGCGGAAGAACGAAGGTTATGTGTAGTTTTAGCTCATCGTGGGAAGAGTTCAGCAAAGACTCGTGAGGGGCGATAAAGGCTTCCCTCGTCAGGACGTGGAAAGACACGTAACATGCATGCCCTGGTCCCGGAAGGCGACGGACGGTACGACGGACGTGCTCGTACCTTGCAGCCTCACGGGGGAAATGATAAAGGGGATATGAACCTACCTCGAGGGCAAAACCCGTAAAGATGGGGAGGACGTTCAATGTATTCGACGGTCGCAATCGGTGATAGGCCCGTGTTTAGACGGCTTGACGAACCTGCGAGAGGGCATTGATTATGAATACTACATTCTGTAAGCATCGAAGGAGCTCGCGGGAGGACACACCATCGTCACTGTTGTTCGAGCACTTTCGTACATAACCGCCATCCGTGTCTCCGCTCTCGGCGACATTTTCCTCTACTGTGAGCTTCGAGTCCGAGGTATCGGTGTTGTTCCCAGGCTAGAGCAAACTGGATCGAGATTGCCGAACAGCTGGACCTAGGCTGGCGATGGAGAGATGCTAGGAATCTAGGATGGCTTGGGCGCGGCGGTTAAGAGCGACGAAGTTGGTCAAAAAGACGTGACGCATGTCCATGAGGGTTGGGAAACTGGTCGATCCCATGAGTGTACGGTGCGTCATCGTGTTTGAACGGGACGTACCTTTAGTGGCATTGCGTAGAACGCTGATGATGGGAGTCGGAGGAGTAGACGATGATTGTATAAAGCGTGAAATATGCCCTTAAAAACGAAAATCACATATAGTTGGCACGGACAAACGTTCGAATCATTTAATGGAGCGCACCTTGAGGCTTTAAGTATCAATCTCGACGTTCATATACCACCGGACAGATGGAAGAGTTGTGTTTCGTAGACCATACTTTTCGAGATGTCGTCGAACGAGAGTTGAGTCTGGAGTTTTGCGACAAGTTCGACCATAATTGACGGTTTGGGTATCTATAAGGGAGTAGGGACACGCGATGAATTGACGTTGCTGAAGATGGAAGAGGACGAGAATGCCACGAGACTCGAGAGCGTGTATACGTGCAGTGGTGGTGGGAAAAAGAAAGGTGAAACCGCCGGACGCGTCGTCAAGCTTCAAGCTTCAAGCTTCAGCACCGTCTACGCGCAAACCAGCTCGAATTTCTCCGTCCACTTTCCGCTTAACCTCGCTTAATGCATGTAGGTACTGGTTACAACTTAATCTCGTCTATAGCGTGCTCGAATTTAGAATATGGTATGTGTATGCCCCCAATGCCGTCTTACTGAAGCCAACAGGAATATCGAACCTGTCCGTTATTATGATGGCTCGCTACAAAAATCCACTTACTTCAACTCCACTACGGCATGGTAGACGTATTCTCATTTCTGCACTCCATCCACAGAAGAGCGACCGACTAAGGAACATGTAAGCTGCTAAGTAAACTTGTTCCGTGCTCGAAGTGGCCGAAAAGCCAACTCTGCGCAAGAATGAGGTGCGTAAGTTCTTCCAGTGTCGTTTGGCGATAACTCGGGGAAATAACTCATGACGTGACTGTACATCAGTACGGGGAACAAGAAGGTGCTCGAGAGCATCACCAGCTTCGTCGACAATCTGAACGGCAAGTTTCCCAAGCCATTGACGAAGACGCCAGACATGGCTGTATCTTCCGCGAGGCTTGCCCCATTATCTACCCTCGAAAGGGTCACGAAGCTTATTGAGAGCATTCCGGGCGTCGTGTGCCAGTCGTTGATCCTCGACGAAGTACAGTTGCGTTCATCTATTAGACTAATCGCACGTAAGGTGAAATCATCCTACCCGAGATACCTGTATGCGAATTTGTGTCGTCTGGAAACAAAGGGGATGCTATATTGATTCGTCAACTTTCAAGTAAACCACGGCAGGCGCTTCAAGCGCGATATATCCAAAATCAAGACCTGACTACTGGCACATATGCATACCACTCGGTCGCCACGCAAATAAAACCCAGTGATTCGAAAATCTTCGATCAAGAGGGTGGTGCGTATGGCTACCTGCCGATTTTTGTTCCTCATAATTAACCAGCGACCGCCACCGACAAATACTTCAAACCTGTCATCCTCTCCAAACATACCCCGAGATTGCTTGTCATTCGTATCTCCGCTTTCTGTAGAATGGATCATATTTTCCGTCATTATATCCCATTTTGTTGTTCTTGTGGGGGTCATCCCAATAAGTCGCGTGTTGTCTTGATTTATCGTGATGCTCTTGATCTGCCAGCTGTCATGATCGCCGAGGATAGTATGAAGAAGCTTGCCGGTGTCAACATCCCAGACACGCACAGTACAGTCACCGCTTCCAGAAGCGAGCAGTGTCCCATCGGGTGAGAATGCGAGGCTGTATACTGCCCACGTATGGCCGTCGAGTGTTTGTAACGGGGAACCGGAATCAAGGTCCCACAACATAACACGATGGTCTTCCCCGCCAGTGGCCAGGCGCGATCCTTCGTGGCTGAATGCAGTGCAGGTAACCCAATTTGTGTGTCCAAGGCGCTCGTCCGCAGATAGGGGTGCGGTGTTCCACATTTTGAATGTCCCGTCTAATGACGCTGTGAATGCTTGTGCGCCGCGTTCAGAGTATGCAACGGCGGTTATGCCGCTTGCGTGCTTTCCAAGCACACGGTATCCGATGGTCTCTGTGTCTGAATTCCTGTTCCAAAGCATGACACTAGAGTCGAGAGATGAAGATGAAAATTCATCTCTGTCCGGGTGGTAGGATACCGATGTTATAGGACCGGTGTGTCCTCGCAAAGTGTGGGTACAGGTTAAGGTTGTGGTATCCCATACACAGATGGTCGAATCCTTGGACCCAGTCATCATTTGTGCGCCTTCGCCCCCGGGGCAAAATGCGATGCATGTGATAGCATCTGTATGCTGTCTGGACTGCTTCACCCGGACAACCTTGCGCAAGCTGGGAATCATATCCAAGACATATAATGTGCCATCCTCTGCACCTGAAACAAGTCGCGAAACGTTCTCAGGACCATTATATCCTACGCAAAGGTGAGGGGATTCGGGACATGGATGCATAGAAAAACAGGCGCCGCTTGTGGCGTCCCATACACGCAAGGAGTTATCTTGCGCTACAGATGCCAACTGATCGCCAGACGGAGAAAATGCGACGGCATGGATGGGGCCGGTGTGTCCCACGCACACTCCAACTTCTAAACCGGAAATGGCGTCCCATAAGATGATTGTCATGCTATCCGCGGATGATGATGCTAAGACGGATCCATCTGGAGAAAAGGCCACAGATTGTATACGCCCCTTATGGGGAAGGGATATTTGCAGTGTGGCCGTGCGTGCGTTCCACAGCGTAATACCATCTGTTAATCCTATGGCAAGCCGAGCACCATCCGGCGAGATCGCAAGGGTTTCAAGATCACCCCGAGGTTGCAAGTCGTTATCGTCACCAACGGAGCCTGAAATACTTGTGAGGCACGAAGTCCAGGAGTGATCGATGCCCTGAAGAACGCGAACAGATTGTCCAGTTTCGTGTTCATAGGTCTTGTAAACGGTTGTGTCATGGGGGGTGAACGGAAGGGCAGTGTAGTACACGTGCAGTGCGCTATCAGCAATAACGATGTGATGGGAGAGCAAGAAACGGTAACAATCGTAGAGGAGTGTTTGAAGCTCGCCAGAGAGAGAAGATCGCGCCTAAGTAGTGGAAATATTCGTGACGTCAACCAACACATTTTAAGACGAACAAGAAGTAAATCACGTACATCCCATCGATAAATGTCCTCTGTCATCAGTACAGCGCTATCAACCTCCCCGATGTAGCTCATCGCTTCACACCACCACATGAATCGGCGCGAAGCAAAATCCCCCAATGCACGCTCTACTTTGTCGTCCAACCGGCTCTCCATGAGATGGGATGTCCAATAACGACACGAATACCGCACTTCCTGGGGAAAGACAATCTCGACTCTGTTCTTCAGTGCGGGTACGTCCTCGTTTCGTAGCGATGGGTTTTGGAGATCAAGCATATCCCGCCGAAGAGTCTGCTTCATGATAGAGAAGCAGCGAAGCGCAAGCCGGTGCTCGCTCTTGGGGATGTCGAGGGCAAATGTGCTGTCTTCACAGCGACACCGGTCCTGTAGAAAATCGGAGAATGATGGATGATAGATACGAATGACGTCCATGGGGTTTTCAGGGGAGAGGATGATTGATTGGAGATGTGACAGAGTGTGGGATATTTGCTCGAGAGAATATTTGGTGAAGGTGGTAAAAGCGGTCTTGCATATGGAGTCCCGCATCAGAACGATGCATCCAACAACCCAATGGAAACGTTCGATTACATCTGTTCCAGTATCTGAAGGAAGAGCCGCACGTAGAACTTGGAGGTAAAGCTGGTCGAGTTGCGAATAGGGTTTTTCGTTTGTAGCCGGACGAACACCCAGCATGATATCCATCTGCTTCTGCGGGTCGAGGGCTACATCATTTCCAATGAAGCGAACTGCCGTAGCAGCATAAACGAATAGTTTCCCCGAATTATCTACAAGCTTGTTGAGGTGGGTCGGCTTCGGCCACCCTGGATCGACAGTGACATCTAACCGTCCGGGGATCTCAGCCAGTTTCTCTTGAAGATAGCGCAGGATGTCGTTTTGAACAACATCCGCGTCTACATTGTGGAGAATACACTTGTCCAACCGCCGTGAGTTGTCCAAAACAGTCGTAATGTGCGCCTCGGGACGACTTGTGATGAAAACACGAAAGCGAAAGGGCACCCGGTTTGCGTGAGCCAGGAACAGGTGAAGAATCTCCTTCACCTTGTCCACCCCTTGGCATTCGTCGAGAGCATCAAGTATGATTAGTATAGTTCTATCGACAGGCCCCACTTCTCGGAGTGGATCTGCGATGAGTTTCTGGAACTGCTGAGCCAGACCGCTCCTAGCGTAGTCGGTATTCTCCCGCAACACCGTTGCGATGCGATCTTCCAAATCGGGGTGGTACTTGGCGAGTTGGAAGACGATGGAGGGGAAGACAAAGACCGGATCCTGGAGCTTGCCACCGGCCAAGCGAGAAAAGAAAAAGCAGCCACCAAGAAAACCTTCACGACGGGCGTATTCTGCGATGCTTCTTGCGATAGTAGACTTTCCGATACCAGCGAGACCATTCAACCAGAATATCCCGGGGGCGTCTGGGTCAGTTATCCAGGACTTGATGTCTTCCAGCACAGCGACGCGTGTGCCCGCAAGGCATGTCGTTGGACCGTCAGCACGACTATCCTGTGCTTCTAAGCCCGCGTCCTCTGCGCGTGGAAGGCCTAGTATAAGAATGTTTCTCTCTGTGCCACGATATGTAAGTGATACGTATTGTCATTATGCGATGGATGATACCTCGTATAGCCTGTTCTCTATTGTCCTATATAGATCAAGGATTGTAAGTGCTAGCTCATACTACATATTCACACGGAGGGTGTAATTTACCTGCATCCGATTGTCAATTGTTTGCAATATGCGCCCGTGGCCATGGAGTACGTGCTCTTGTCGAAGGGCAGTTTGTGTCTACACAAAACGGGATCGATTCAACTTTCATGCCGAGGAAAGTCGAACCCAAACCGAACCAACCTGAAAGTGGCTAGTCACGAGTTGGATGGTTGTCAAAAGCGCCTTCAAGTCGCTTTCAATTTGATTTCCGAATAGAAACCGACGAATACGGCCGTAGCGAGCCCTGTTTTCCCAAGGTTCAAATAGCTTGCGAAGAGTACTGCCATCAGCGCACGGTGATGAGCATGAACGCGTGTTGAGTCAAACATGAACATACGTTGCATATTCATCGATCGCGGTAACGGCCTCCGATGGAATATCGGCAATGGTCATTTTCGAGTACGGCTCCAGCGTCTTACAGACAGACTTCACGTGGTCTTCCAAGCTCTTGAGTGTCTCCTGGTTGCCAACACTTTTCTGCAGTGACAAATTTCTGTGTTGGGCAATCGTTAATGGAAGAAATGAGACTAGCCACCAACCTCTATTCCACGAATAATGAATAGCACCGCTCCGATAGCGCCCTTCGCGCCTGGAATGGGAAAGCCGTCGAGGAGCTTTTCGGCCACCTCTAAAGATGATACTATGGCTTCTCCTGCTACCTGGAGCTGTTCAGAGCGTCGCGATATCTTGGTCGTGATGCACTTCATGACCGATGGAGAGGGGAGAGGGGAGAGGGGAGAGGGGGAGGGGGAGGGGGAGGGAGAGGGAGAGGGGGAGGGGGAGGGGGAGGGAGAGGGAGAGGGGGAGGGGGAGGGGGGAGGGAGAGGGAGAGGGGGAGGGGGAGACCCTAACAGAAGACCGGCACGTATATATGCAAGGCATATCAGGAACGTGGTGTGCGGTGTGTCGTGTAAGGTTCAATGGGATGACCTGCTATCCAATCGCCCTCGAGGAGCCAGCCCAGGACCAACAGATTCAAAGTCCGTACCTTCCGAACGGGGTGATAGAGTTTAATATCAGCTCCAAGTTCACCATCACCTTTCCGCCCGGTTTCCGCGACGAGCATTCATTGTACAAGGATAACAAGCTACCAACGTCACGCTTTGCGTTCAGCAACCAGGGTACACCGTCCTATGATCATATCTGAAAGAAGTCCCTGATACAACGCCGTGTAGTTAGCACTTAGAGGACCTTGATTGCCGATTTAATCGTGAATATACAAACCTTGGTGAGCCCTACGTTGAGCGTCAGGTGCATCTATAGGCCGTCTCATCTCTGCGCGTGCGAATCTTGCGTAAACGCCCCACCTTGACACGATGGTATTTTGAAGGGAAGGTGAGTGTCGTCGGGTCATGCCAGTCAAGTCTACGCAAGGCGAACGATGCCGCGACGACACGTACCAATACGGTGCTGAGAAATGATGTCAACTCGCGGCAATATGTTCGTCTTAAAAACTGTAGTCTGTAAGGGTTTGGGATTAGCGCAGAGATTAGGATGAACGATTTGTGAACTTACCTTTCAAGTCAAAAATGGCACAGTCGAGAGATGCTAGTCTAAGGAAGGCTCAAAGAAGAAGGACACAGGAAAGGAAGATACAACGGTCGCAATACGGCGACGGTATATTGGAAAAGAAGTAGAGAATGTAGAATACATGATCGGAAGAAGGTAGAGGCAACGACCAACACGTCGAACTCGGCGACAGTATAAAAGTCGCCCGTGTACTGCTGACCGCCATGGCTAAGGCCTCTAGGAGATGTAGAACAAGCACTAGCCCATGTCACAGAATTCATCCTAAGGTTGCCGCGGTCTCATAGCTGGTTACAGGGAAATCGTACTGGTGGACTCGGTAGAGCATAGTCGCTCATTTTTGTGTTTGGAGTGTCGATGCCGGCCTGGAGTTGAAGGAGAGTGCGCTCGGTTTCGGCTATAGGGAGCTCGCGCTGACCGTAGGCACCTTGCGCCACGCCGTCCCCGCGCACGAGATCGGCCACCGGCGCCACGGCCTTCCTCGGGTCCCCAGGCTTCTGCCGCTGTCCCCAGCGCCCGCTTGTCAGTCTCGATCGCACGCGGAAACTCAAGGGAGACGTAGCACACCGAGGAAGAGTGCGTTGACAGGGCTTGCGATTGGAGCGTAGTCCGCGGGACGGGGGGCGTCTGTTCATGTTAAGCATTGCGGTGCGGAAGCCGCCGGCTTCGATGACGAAGCTGCTGAGGCCGAGGGGCGCGATCTCCGCGTTCAAGGCCTCTGCAAAGGCTAAGTGTCGCCGTTATTGGTATAGAGATGGGCGAAGAAGAATGAGTGAGGACATACAGCGGTTAACTGCTCTTGTAGAAGCGGAAAGTCCACCGTTGGCGAGGGGGCTGGAGAAAGAGATGATTGAGGGCGAGATGAGAGGGTGGACGGGAGAGGGAGGAGCGTACTTCCGGCCTGCCATCGATCCGAGCCAGACAGCGGTGCCAGACTTGCCGGCGCGCATACTGGGCAAGAAAGCGCGCGTTACGTTGAGCGGACCGAACGCATTGATGCTGAATAGTCGATAGGGAGTCGCGGGAAGTGCTGGTAAGTAACAATAAGGGACGCACCCGAACCGGGCGTAGGTTTTCCTCCGGCCTGCATTTGTGGTCATAGGTAAAGATCCAGCATAACAAAAACGGGATAGAACCAACATAGTTTCCTTCAAAGAGCCGACACCGACGTAGCCTAGATCCCCCAAGTCAGTCGCACCCTTACTTCACTGCGACGAGGATCAGACCTACCAGCAGTGTGGACCAGAACATCGACCCTTCCGTCCAACGCAGTCGCGCGCCCCACCCCACCATGGAGTATTTCGAGCGGCGAGGTCACGTTTAGCTCAACATGTTTGTGCTTTTGGGCTTTGAGGTCGTTTAACTGGCTGAACGAGCGAGCACGCGCGGATGCGATGATCTCGAGGTTTTTTGCTATGGTTGAGAGTGATAATGGCGAGGTCGCGGCCGAGGCCGTAGCTGTTGCGTGCTGTCAATTGATGCCAAAAGTAGCCGAAGAGGTTAAAGGGAGACGTACGAGATCCCGGTAATAAGTCACACGAGTTGAGGAGGCACTTTGAGGAGGCGAGTTGTTGGACGTTGGAACGTAGATTTGGATGCTCGTCCTCGTTTTCGACCAGCCACAGTTTTTATTTGGGTTGTCCTGAAAGCCGTGTCGTCTCTTGAGATGAAGGACGGAAGAAACGCAAGTGCTGAGTATAGAGCGAAGCTCGAACAACAAACCGCGCTTGCGCGCCTGTGCGCACCGACTGGTTTCGATGGAGGGAGGGCCATGGCGAAGTGGAGTTCAGTACCGCGATTGTAAGATATTGGGTGGCTGTATGCGCAATATTCGGCTTGGAGTCCCCAGGACGGAGGCAAGGCGAGCATAGGCAGTGTAGGTATAGTGATGATACCGTGATTTCTGTCGAAGTCAGGCTGTAAGCGTCCAGTATATCAACAGCAACAGGAAGGGACGATGACAAAAAATGAGAAAAGATGTCTTCGGGTATGAGATACGGTGACGGGTACATAGCCACGCGTTCGGGAAGTATAAGGCGGGGTGATGCGGAGGGCGGATGATATAGAGCAAAACAGCGCGAAGAAAGTGAAAGGAAATCAGTTGTGAAGCGTTGGTAAGGACAGGAGGGCGGGAGGAGATGACAGGAAGACATATCATATTCAGAAGTGGAAAAGTAAGACAGGACAAGGGCGAGCAACACCACTCACAGTGTCTCCCCACAAGCGAGCGACCAACCCTCAGCGCGCCTCTCAGCCTCCATGGAACTGTGCTCGCGCTTGCGCCGGCGTTCGCTAGCGGCAGGGAGGACAGTGTGGAAGCGTGGAGCAGGCTTGGCATCCACGCGATCGCTTCGTAGCTTCCTCAAAGGCGTTTTGTGCGAATTTGCGTGTACCAGGGATCGGAGGTGAGGATGCTCGACTCGGGAATAGACAGAAATTTGTGTAGCGGTTGGGGGTGACAACGGATGGGGCTTTCATGCCGGGCGACCCGAGGCGATGCGGGGATTACAAAGTAAGTATGCTCTATCAAGGCGGTGAGCACGACGCTCGTTGTCGAGATCGAGGACGACATACCTTTGAAGTTCGCGGGCGGAAAAAAACCGGTCCCAGCCTCATTCCATGGCGGCGACACCAGCATGATATACCGGCGAGTCCAGCACTCGGTGTAGCACCTTTTGAATCTCTGCCACGATATGAAGTGCGCGCCATAACATGCTCTAGCTGGCCAAACGAGTTCCCGGGCGTGGTGAGCATATTATCGTGCTTGAGGGCGACGATAAATAGCCCAAGCCTCGCGTCCAGTATCGAGGCTGTTTTACACCAGGTTTGGTCAGTTACATGCTGTCATAAGAAAAGGTAGAGGAGAAGGGGTAACGTACGAGGTTTTGGTCGGCAGTCAAACTTGGCTTATACCGAGCTTTGTTCGTTTCGGGTCATTTCTAGGAGGTCCTTTG
This sequence comes from Amylostereum areolatum, assembly GCA_012932865.1. Lineage (NCBI taxonomy): Eukaryota > Fungi > Basidiomycota > Agaricomycetes > Russulales > Stereaceae > Amylostereum > Amylostereum areolatum. The sequence continues at coordinate 16,394 of SAXG01000153.1, read as the reverse complement.
TCCCCATGCTTGCGTCGATGAAAAGAATAACTCGGGAGGAAAAGAGAAGGGGCGGAGGAAAGTGGATGGACCTTCAAGCTTCAAGCTTCAACCTTCATGAGTTGACCGGTATCTTTGCCGGCCGGTCCCGCAGATGGGTCGTTCGCGGGCGGCGGCCCCGAACGCCATTGCGTCCTCTACTCACTTCTTCCACTATGCAGTACGCCGACAACTTCTTCGCTTTCCGCATTCCATCCAGTATGGCGACGGTTCAACAACGCAAGACGATACACTTACGCGTAACTTCCCCCATCTCTTACCACCCAAGAAACCGCAAATCGGCTCATATCCCTGCGACAAGGACTACCGCGCCCGTGAACACATACATCCACGAAGGAGACAAAGCAACCCACGCGGGTTTTGGGGTTGCATTTCTTTCCACAGTGTTTCGCATTCCAACGACTTCTCCCAAGCCAAGTTTTTAACCGCGCCGACGGCATTTGAACTGGAGTTATTCACCCGCCCCCAACCCTCGCTCCTTCCCCCGCATCCTTCCCCCGCCTTCTGCACGCGCGTCTCTTGCGTATCGACATTACTGAAAGGCCCCGCTAACACGCTTGTTCATTCCAGCTCATCGCTGAGAACATCCGCCGGAGAGAGTTCCCCCACTCAAGTCGTCTCCCCTTCCCAGGAGACCCGGCCTGACCCCGGCGATCTCGCTGTACCCTCCGCCGCTCCTACACCTGCCAATATTGTGCGGGTCACCATCTTCTCCCTTCCAGTCGAGGCCCTTACCTTGATCTTCGACCTCCTACCCCCACCGCCGACTACACCTCCCAGAAGGAGAACCCTCCTCCTCCGCGCGCCCTCTTCATCTTTCTCTGCACCCAGTTTCGCAGCGTGGGGCATCGCGCACAAGGCCCCCTGGTCCCACGTCCCGACCGGCCCCGTTCCGAGCCAATAGACGGACCTCTGCCTCGCCCGCGCCGCCTTCCTCAAGCTGAACATATCCTACCTGCGCATGACCGTCGACACGGTCTACGTCGCGCGCGACCTCCGCGCCCTGAACAAGGACCTCGATCGCGTCGTGGAGCTGACCGTTGACGCCTTCACCTTACTTCCCTTTTCCTCCCTTTTCCTCCGTCCTCTCCCTCGACTCCAGGAACGAGTCGAACGAATATCCGTTCTTGGACGACAACAGTGACTGGCCCCTACCTGTCCCTCCTAATGCTCTAAAGCCTACTGGATTCCCTTCGCCCCTCGAGGACGGGGACGCGGCCACCATCCCCTCCCAGAGCAACCGCCGCCTGCTCTGCGCCGCGCCGGGGAGGCTCACGCACCTGTCTATATGGAACTGCGGCGTATCGTGGACGAGCATCGTGTTTTTCTGGAAGCGGCTTGGGGAGGACGTCGTGCATCGGGAGGGGTACAATGGTATGGCCGTCGACGACCCTGGCTTCGTTTGAATGGATAGTGGGCTCCTTTCGTTTCAGTCTCGTCGTGTACGTCGTATCCCGTTCGATCGTCCTCGTGTTGTATCGTATCCTGTACATCGACTTGTTTGCGAATTTGACCAGGATGGGTGCGCCTACGAGTCTACGACGGGGGGTATAGGATTGTGCGTGAGGATGGTAGTACAATTGGAAAGCTGCAAGGAGAATACACGAGCTACAAAAGCGTCCGCCCGAACAATCAAAACAAGGTCCAAAAAACAAAACACGGGAGCACCAGACGGAGGCCACGGTCAGTAATACCCCTCCCTGCTCGGCCCGACACTCGCCACCTCCCTCCGCAACAGCTCTGCCCACCCCGTCCCCAAGAACCTCGGCGGGATCTTCAAGTCCCGTATCGGTGCGCCCCGCGCCCGCCGCGCCCGCACGCCCTCCAAAAGTGCCTCCCCGCCCCGAAACGCCGCCGGCTCCCCGAACAACGGCGTCCTGTCGAGCTCGACGACGCTGAGACCTTCGAGCTTGGGAAAGATGGCGGGCTGGGAGGCGGCGGCGGGGGAGGCGGGGTACTCTGCGAGGAGGGCGAAGAAGGCGAAGGCGGGCGTGCCCACGATCCGGAGCCGCTTCACGCGCTTCGCCTCCAAGAACAGCGCCAGCCAGCGCTCGCGCGACGTCTCCTCGTCGTCCTCCAGCGTGAGGTCCTCAACCTTGCCGAGCGACGCGCCACGGCACGGGTTCGGAAAGTGGGTGTGGATGGCCTGGCGCACGGAGAGGGAGAGCTCGAAGGAGGCGAGGGGCGTGTCGCCCGTGGACGGGCGCCAGGGCGTGGCGGAGAGGGAGAGGTGGAACGCGTCCTTGGCGTGGTCGATCTCGAGGTGCAGGACGGTGGGCGGGTTGAGGAGCCCCATGCGCTGGAAGAGGAGGTTCGTGAGCGAGGTGGGCGGGATGGCGTCGAAGGCGTATCCCCACGCCGCCGACGGCGACAGGAGTCGGTGGGAGAACTCGATGCATCGGGTTTGGTTGGGCAGGTAGACGGCCGTGATGTTGAGGGTCTTCAGCGAGGAGGGCAGGTGGACGGAACGGTTCTCGTCCTTCGCAGCGTTCTTTCCGCGCCAGGTCGGGGACCCGACCTCGGTGAAGGACAGTTCTTCGAGACTGGGCATTTGGCGGAGGATGTCGAGGATCTGCGCCTCGGAGAGGTGGTGTTCCTCGCCCTCGATCCGCATCTCGAACTCGAAGCAGGTGAGGGCACGGAACGGTGTCGAGGACGCGCCGAGGGGCGTGATCCCTATCAGCCACAGGTTCTTCAGCGCCGGCGCGTTCGCGGCGAGGAGTTTGAGGGGAAGGGAGACGTGGCTCCTGAAATCGCTTTCGACGCGGAAAGAGTCTAGGGCGGGAAGGGCGTGGTCGAGGTGCGCGATGTACTCGGATACGTTCTCGTCCACGAGACACAGTTGTTGGATCCTGTGGCCGTCCGTCTCGATCGCGCTTTTGAAAAAGGAGGGGGCGTCGTGGATTTTGCAGCACTGTCCGGGGGAGGGACACCAGTACGAGCCCATCTCGAGCGAGAGCGGGGAAGAAGGGCCCGAGCGGCGGAGCATCTCGAACGACCATCGGGACCCCAACCGTCGGTACTTGATGTCCTTCCACAGAGCGCTCGCGCCCAGCGCGGCCTGCGCACGGAATCAGCGCGAGAAGAAAAAAAAGACAGCGGAATCGTGAAGCGTACCTGCCGCCAACACTGGCACACCTGGCTTGCGGTCACCCAGCCCATCCGTGCGCGCACAATGGCGTTCCCGAGATCCTCGCACACGCTCTCGCCTGGGCCGTCGATGGCGTCTTGATCTTCGGGTGGGAGCGAGAAAGGCTCGCCGTCCTTTACGAACGCGAAGATCTTGACGAGGATTTCGGCGGGCAGACGGGACGCCAACGTCATGGTGTTCCTCCGTCGTTCGGCCGCGCGTACAATCGCGTGGAGGACGTCGATCTCTTGGTCCAGGGAAGACAAGGAGATGTCTCGATCGTTCAGGAAACGCGCTCGCGCGGCTTCGAACCAAAACTCTCTGAATGTGGCGTTACGAGCTTGGACGAACGAACGGGAGAGTCGGACTTACCTAGCGTCTTTGTCTTTGTCCGTCCCCTCCGACTCCGGCGTCCTTGTCTTCGGCGCAATCATGTACACATCCAGCAGTTGCAAAGATCTGTCGCAGCTGCATAAGAATCCGGCACAGCTTCGAACGACCGATGCACACCTGTCACCCAAGCGAGCCTCCGAACGGCGGGAATGAGAAAAGTCCGAGTTTTGGTCCGATTGCTATGTATCTGTCGTGAGTTGCGCAAGGTGTCGCGGATGTGCGAGAGAGAAACCCCGAGGCTCGTGAGGAGTAGATGGAAGAGAAGAAGGGTTTGCCGTGCGCTGGGTGTACACGGCCATGGCGATGGCGGCCGCGAACAAAACCATTTCCATCTCCCGGAAAGCGTCGGCCGCGGCCTGCCGGAGGCACCGGCCGGCCTTGCCGTTGCCGGCGATGTTTCTTCGTCTGGTTTCCTCGGTATCACTTATATAGAGTCCCTCTGGATTCGTTTCTTTTATCGCGCATAAAAAGGACCACACAGGCAGTTCCCCTTCAGGGAACCACCGGGGGTTGCGGCCATCCAGCTGGAGACGTCGCAAAATATGCAGCTGGAGCCGGCGCTGCTAACTTGAAGTAAGTACTACCACTTGCCTGAATCTTCTCCGCGCTGTTGTTTAAATTTGATTCTATGTAGTACAACCTAGTACAACGCGCCAGCAAGTATGATTCTAATCAGCCCATCCCAGAACGTACTTCTTAAAGGCATAAACTGATGTCACTGCGTAGGATACGTATCGAGTCCCTGATAAGGCACCCTGGACGTCCTCCTGATAACTGTTACACCCGAGTTACGCCACAACTCCCGACTTCCACCCTTCATACTGCGTCCTGGTTGAACGTTTTGGTGCGCACAGTCACTGGAAATGTGAATAACGTGTGTTCTCAACGTGCCATACCTTCCAGATCTTTATTCGCGATGCCAGACCTACAGCCCACCGAAGGAAAGATACCCTTCCCGTATGGAGGCGAAATATTCGAAACCTACTACAAACTTGTCGGAGAGCTCACGCCTTCATCTCCCGCGCCCCTTATCGTCGTCCACGGCGCGCCGGGAACCTCTCACGACTATCTCGTCCCGCTCTCCGACATCGCCACAGGCGGCGGTCCCTCCGCACGTCCCGTCATCTTCTACGACCAGATCGGCTCCTCGCGTTCGACCCACCTCCCCGACAAACCCGTCTCCTTCTGGTCGTTCGACCTCTTCATCGCCGAGGTTGAAAACGTCGTGCGCCACTTCAAGGTTGAGGATGCATACCACTTACTCGGACACTCTTGGGGCGGTATGGTCGTTGCCGAGCTCGTTGTCCGACGCCACCCTAGGGGCCTGAAGAGCGTCGTCCTCGCAAACACGCTCGCCACCGCCGCGTCGTACAACGCCTCGGTAAAGCGAATGGAGAGGGCGATGCCCGGAGGGGTTGGGGAGACGATCGAACAACACGAGAAGAACGGCACGATGGACGATCCCGAATACGCAAAGGCGATGATGGCCTTCTACGCGTCGCACGCGTGCAGAGTGAAGCCCTTCCCAGAGGAGATACTATTCACGCTGTCGCAGCAAGCTGGCGATGGCGAACGCGTATGGGCAGCATTGTGGGATCCTTTGATTTATGAAGTTGAGCGAAGACTCACTGGTACCCGTGTGTGTATAGGAAGGAAACCATCTTCAACGACATTTGGGACTTCCGCGCTGAAATACACCTCATCGACGTCCCCGCTCTCCTGATTAATGGCGAGTACGATTACATGACGGACGAGGTCTGCGGTCCGTTCTTTTGGAACATGGACAAGGTCAAATGGGTCAAATTTGCTGAATCTTCGCACATGCCGCACTGGGAGGAGCGCGAAAGGTATATGGACGTCCTTCGTAACTTTATGGATCATTGGCGGTAGAGTGCCTAAAATACATCATGTGCCAAGTTGAAGATGAATAGTACATGCTATGCAGTGGACGTAGATGATCGTATACGCGATCAAACTTATCTCAGTAACATCCTTCCCTCCCCGGTCCCAGCACTCCCACCTCTTTGCGTATATCATCCGCCAATTCCGTGTGGAGAAATCGCGGAGGAATCTTCACCTCACGCAACGGCGTGCCATTCTTCCGTCTCCATCGCAAAAACGACAGCAGGAGTTCGCCGTCGCGAAGCGTGGTCTCCCCGAACTGGCTTTGGTCCCCGTCGTCCATCTGGATGATGCTGAGCTCCTCGAGGCAGGGGAATATGCCGTGGAGCGGCTGCCCCAGGGAAGCGGAAGGTTTCGCGCCCTCTGCGAGCAGCGCCAGCAATCCAAAGCTGCCGGGGCCTACCGCCCGGACGCGACGGACCTTCGTCGCGCCTTGAAACATTGCCGTCCATCGCGCTTGGGAACGTTCGCTGTCGACTGTGTCGTCGGCGAAGGTCACGTCTCGTAGCTCGTCCATGCATATGCCCGCACAAATGTTCAGCGGGCGGTCGGAGGTCGACGCTGAGTGCACGGACACGTACAGGTCGTTCGGAGGCGGATCGAGTTTCTCCTCTGCGATTGAGATTTGCCAGGGCTCATCGCGGCAGGCGACGGTCATGAGTGGCCCCCTCTGCATGAGGTCGACATATAAGGCCTTAGGGGGCGCTGAGCGGCCAGACGTCTGAGAGAAGAGGGTGGGGAGTGCGGCGGGATTCTCGTGGTTGAACAAGAACTCGCGAAACACGCGTGCGTGGGGAGATACAAGCCGTCGGGACAGTTCTATGGCTTGTAGGGGGAAGCGAGTGGATTCGATGTAAATCTTGTTCATGCTTTCCGGAAGTTCGGCGTCTTGGGAGAAGCCTTCGACGTTGTCCTCCACGTTGGATGTTGCCGCCCGGCACTCTTCCGTGTAATAGAGGTCCCGGAGGTGTGGCATGTGCTGGATGATGCCGAGTATACGAGAAGGATGATCCCGCATCCAGGGATCGACGACCTGGAACTCGAAGATAGTGAGGGATCGGAACGGCCACAGGGAAGGGGGGGGTAGGGATATGGCCACGATAGTTAGTATGGCAAGATTGGGCGCTTGAAATTCGAGAAGTTGAGGCGGAAATGGGATGTGCTTCTCCCTGCCAGTATTTTGTACGCGAAACGAGGCCAACGCCGGGAGCGGGGAAGTGAACTCGGACAACGCCTCGTCAAGGCGGATTCCGTAAAGAGAGAAATATTGCACACGGGGAGATGCAGTGTTGTTTACTTCTCGGAGAAACTCGCGCGTGCTTTCCATCATGAGACCATGAGTATCGCGAAGATCGGCTTTACTGTTGTGATACCCAACCACCAGTTCCAGCGCCGCGCCTTTCGAACGCCGTAACATTTCAGACGACCATCGGCGCCGCATGATGGCATGGTTGATTTCTGCCCATAGAACGGCGTGATCCAAGGCGATCTATAAATGCAGCACGCGTTAGTTCGTCCCGCATACAGAGAAAATGGTCAGCAGAGTACCCTTCTCCACTCTCGACAAACGTGCGAAACATAAACCCATCGCAGTCCCCTCCGAAGTTTCCGGGCGGCCTGGGAAATGTTGGCTTCGGTATCATCTTCCCCGGTCGTTTTCCCGTCCAGGTATGCTAATGCTTCGTGTTTGACGAGTTCGAACACCGTAGCCAAGAGCTCCGCTGGCAGGCGTGACACGGGGACCACCATCAGGAAAAACCTCCCTTACTAAAAATCTACTAATTAGAGGGGGACCTTCCTAATTCCCTGTTCCCGCTGCCAACCTGCAAGGCACTACGTCGACGTAGGTCCCTGTCACCCTTCTGGCCTCAACTATGTATTTGAAGTGCAAATATGAGGTCAATGTCGACGACGGTGCATCGAAATGTGTACGGGGTTTTGTGAGAATAGAGCCTGTTAGTTCACTTTAGGAAGGTCCCCCTCTAACTAGCGCTAATTTGCTGGATTTGTTGATTTTAGTAAGGGAGGTTTTTCCTGATGACCTCATTTCGACGCTTCAGAAATTCGCGCGTAGTCTCGTAGAGGGCTTCGAGTTCGGCGTCGAGGGCACTTGCGTCCGAACGGGAGGGTTTGAGAGTATGTTCAAGCTGTTCGAAACGATTCTTGGCAACCGACTTCCAATAGTCCCTGTAGCAGTGAGCAACTAGTCAGTCGACATCGACACAAGTGATGGGTGTAAAGACTCGTATTTTACCCCGCCGTTGAGACCTGAATATGAGCCGAAGAAACTGAAGAGTTCATAGGATGAAGCTGAAATGGTGACAGGCCAAGTTGTGCATATGAGCTTGGGTGGCTCAAATCCACGGTGAAAGTTGAATTCAACTTGAACAATGAACATGGTGGCTATTATGTATGCACCTCCGGAGTTTCCCGACAGTAAGCCTTTTCCAATTTCCCCACGAGTCATGTTCATTTTGGGGTGTAACAATGCATACAGGTATCTATGTAATTTTCTAGTACAACTTGGATGTGATTTTTTTCCCTAGCCCGTGGTGGACAAAGACGATCAGAAGTATTCCGGCAGGATGTAGCGCAGCTTCGCGAGGTCCTCCTCCTTCTGACCGCCAGCCCGGGGCATAATCGAGAACTTCATCGATCCCTGCTCCTCCCCGAGGATATCACCTTCCTCCGCGGCCTGGTGGAGCGCTTCGAGTACAGTAGCAGCGACATGGCGCGATGCGTCCGCGTTGGCCTTCAGAGTCTTGAACACCTCGGCCGCGGTGACGGCCTCCTCATGTGGGCGCCACGCGTCGTAGTCCGTCGCGGTGGCGATGAGCGCATAGCTGTCCCAAAGCACGTCAGACGGCGCGCAACTGCGCTCGCGGTGGACCAGCGCACCTGATCTCTGCCTCGCGGGCGAGCTTCGCCTCGGGGAGCACGCTCATGTTGATGAGATCGCCACCCCACAGCCGGTACATCTCGCTCTCGGCGCGGGTCGAGAACTGGGGGCCCTCCATGCACACGATGCACTTGTCCGTGAACAGCTTCACCTCGCGCCCCTCCACGCCCGCGAGCGCGCTCCGGACGGGCTCCTCGAGCCACTTGGAGAGTCGGCGGCTGAACGGATCGCCGAAGGAGACGTGCGCGACGACTGAGCCGTCGAAGAAGGTGTGCGGGCGGATGGATTTGGTGCGGTCGATAATCTGCGAGGGCAGGACGAAAGTGCCGGGCGCGATCTCCTCGCGCAGGGAGCCTACGGCGCTGAAGGCGAGGATGGCGCGCACGCCGAGGGACTTGAAGGCGGCGATGTTGGCGCGCGAGGGGACGTGGGAGGGGGAGATGGTGTGACCTGGTCCGTGGCGGGCGAGGAAGGCGACGCGGATGCCGGAAGGGAGAGCGCAGATGGTGATGGGAGACGACGGGAAACCCCATGGCTTTGCTCTGTTTCAGCAAACTCGTTACACGACAATCGAGTTTAAAAACGTACCGTTTCTGGGTTCACCTCCTTTCTGCCGACGACGATGTCATCAAGGTGAACGGGTGGACGATGAAACTGGTACATACACCACCGTAAGGTTGTCGAGGTGGTAGAGACCACTTCCTCCGATGACGCCAATAAGCACTGCATACATAGAGAAGAAATCGGCCATCGTAAAGCGTCCTGGATGAAGAATAACGCACCTCTTTCTGATTCTGCCGAAGACATCCTGGTGGACTTGTGGTGGGCGATGAGAAAGACAACTGCATCGGGGGGTCAGGGGGACCCAGATATTGCCCTCCGGTTGTGACCGGACCGTGTCGCTCCGACGGTCGCAGAGCAGGCATATACCAGGGAATAGCACCCTGCCTGCGAACCGTCCATCTTCTTGTCGGAAAAATAGCGGGACTCGGGGAGTAGGTCAGGGATGTCTATGTGACCATCGATTGGTCGCCGTCGTCGGTCCGAGCTTGCACGGACATTCCATTGCCATAAATAAAACATGTAGTTGACAACACGATAGTTTTGTGCACAGTCTAGCAGCATCCTTCCTGCGCCTGCTCATCGCTCGCTGACCGCTAGTCTAGAGGTCGTGAGCTTGACAAGACCGTCAAGCAGGCATATTATTGCCATCACACCTGCAGACTGATCGCTCGTAGATCATCGCGTGGCCGTGTTTTCGTCAGGTTGAGTGAAACCGTCCGCCAGACGTCAAGTTGACGAGGTGTGGAGGGGTCGGAAATCAACAGTGCCATGACCTGCGGGGTTTCGTGTGACTGGTGAGGGGCCAAGGGGGAAACGCTATGAATTTCAAGATATACAGATATACAGCGACATGGCTAACCATCAGGGATCCTACCCCCTACACCACCAGGCGATCCCTCAGCTTCATTCCGATATCACGCCCCTGAGTTTGAAGTTGGTGTGCCGATGGATGGAATCCAAAAATGTCAAGCGGATATCACGCTCAACGAATTCCCTTGGGCCCGAAGCTGAGGTTCTTTGGATTCAATCCAATAATCTTACTAAGCTCATCAAGAATCGCTCGGCGGGTTGCTGGCTTAAATCGTGCTTATTGCGATCTTATCCTGATGTAGAAGGAAGAAAATCATGATATTTTCATTTGATAACTACAGAGTATATGGGGGCTGCTACGGGATATATGGAGAGGGATGGCAGGTGAGAGAGGGTTACCTGGGATGCCAACAAAGCAGGTGGACCAGACGGAGACCGAGATAAGACCAGGGAACCCAGTGAGCCAGGGGACAGAGAGCCAGGACCAGAGAGGAGCGCGAGCGGGACCAAGATCGCGAGCGAGGACCAAGACCACAAGCAAAAATCGAGAGACCGAGAGTAAAGTTCAAGACCACGAGCAAAGTTCAAGACCAGGAGTAAAGTTCAAGGCCGCGAGCGAAGGTGAGGACGACTGCCAGCGACAACAAGAGGGGCGCCGGAGCATGTGCAAATCCTGAATGCTGTCGCGAGGGCAGGTGGGCGGTAAGTGAATAGAACACGCACCATGGTCCAGACTCTGGATGATGCCCACATGAGAGTGTCGAAGGGAGAGTCCATACCCAACCCTTCGTACATCCACGGAAACCCTGACGCGCCGTCCAAATCTCGGTACGTCGGAGTCGCCCATTACAGATGAGGGGTTATGGCCAGGTGAAGGACGGGGAGAAGAGAAGGACGTGGTGAGAGGAAACAAGGAGTCGAGGATGACTTGGCGCGACGACGAAAATGAATACTGCTTACATAACCCGCGCTCGTCGCCGTCCATCGAGGACTCTGTGGGGATTGAAACTGAGAGGACAACCTGTACTCACGCTGACTTGGGCGCGAAGCCGACTTTCTCGCAACGGATAATCGGAATGGCGCCGAGATTGAGGGGGTTGGATTGAAGCTGACACGATGCTAGCGTGAACCCTTGGTCACGCCATCAGACTCATCCGAATGGCCCCGCATAGAGTCATGCTGAGGCAACTGCTGGTGGTGTAGTTATTGAAGGTAATTGACCGTGATTGTGCTCAGTTACCATCAATTACCGTCAGTTACTGGAAATTGGTAATTACAGCAAATTACGTAGGTCAGCCTGAGTTATTTTTTTTACTTGAGCATAGTTACTTGTTATTGATTCAATTACCTTCAATTACCATCCCAAACACCCCTAGAATAAGGCAGGCAGGTAGCCACAGTAATTAAAGGTAATTGCAGATTATAAATATCCATTTGCATGTCAATTATCAGGCTTATATAACCAAGCTTATCAATAAATTTATAATATTAATCCATAAAGTATACAGTATTATTACATAATCAAAGTCAAGAAAGAACAAATCCCAACACCGCTGAAACAATAAGGCATGACTAAAAAGAATGAGGTCAGCAAGATGGACACAAGCGAGATATGACGATCGACTCACCGGCTCCGGCTCTCCAAAGCTCCCAGTTGTAGTCCTAAAGAACATGCTAGCAGAGTCAGCCAGCGGACGGCACGAACTCGGGTAAGCGACGCACCTGATGCCGTAAACTAAACGGGAAAGTGCCCGTAAACGCGCGCGACGAGAAAGGGTCGGGAGCGAACCCGAAGAAAATGCGCCGGAAGGCGGCGCGAACTCGGCAGATGCGGTGAGGCGTAAGAAGCAGTAGGCAAGAGACAAGGGCAGTGAAAGAAGGGAGGAAACGGAGGAGGAGAGTGGGGGACAAGGAAGAGAAACGGGGAAAGAGACGACAGACGACGACTCGGAAAACTCCGGCTTATATGCTCGCGGCCAGCGTGACGGCTCGTCACGGTGACGCAAGCTCCGTCCGTGCAGCTCTGTCCGTGCGGTCTCGACGCAAACGCGTCAACAACGTTCAACACCGACGCCTGGAATCGCAAGTCCGAAGTCCTCCAAGTCGAGGGAAGCGAAGGTGAAGGTAACGAGGGAGTGAGAGCATCGGGGAGCTCGCTAGGTGCGTCATCCGCATCTCCCAAGCGCTCTGAATTCTGACGGCCGTTCATGCCAAGTCCGCAGTGCGATGTACAAGAACCCTCGAAGTTCTCCGACACCCTCTCGCAAAACCCCCCACCTTCGTCAACCCCACACGCATATGCGCACAGGCCCGTGACGCGAATGTACCCTCGCCCCTATCCTCGCCGCCGCTACCGTCCACGCGTGCCCCTCAACACGTACGGGTCCCAGACGCGCATGGAACCGCGCCGTCCCCGCTCCAATGCCTTCGCCTCCGCGCCAACCCTCCAACGCGTCCAAGACCTCCTCCCCCGTGCATGCGTCCTCGCACGCGTTCCTCCCGCCGTCCCCCCCCGCGCGCACGCGCTCGCCCGCCCTCCCTCCACACCCACGCCCTCGCGCTCAGCGCCCGCACGCCCGCGTCCTCAACGCCCGCACGCCCGCGTCCTCAACGCCCGCGCGCACACGCCCTCAACAACCACGCGCACGCGCCCTCAACCTGCTCACGCCTGCACGGTCCACGCCCACCCCCGCGCCCTCGAACCGCCGGCGTCCACGATGCTCACGCACCCGCCCTCGGCCCCGCCCTCCTCGTCCTCGACGCGCCCGCATCCTCGCCCGCATCCCCGCCCTCGACACGCCCGCGCCCCCTCCTTCGTCCTGTCCCTCGTCCCCTCCCTCGATGTGCTCCCTCGTCGCCTATCCCCGCGCGCCCTCGTCGCCTATCCCCGCGCGCCCTCGACGCCCGACGCCCGACGCCCGCGCCCGCGCTCGACGCGCCCGCCCGCACGTGCCCGACGCGCCCACTCGCTCGTTGCGCACAGCCGCTCACGCTCAACACGCCCGCGCACACTTGACGCACACGGCCCTCCGCGCTCGATGCGCAAGGCCACCCGCGCTCGACACCAAATCCCATCCCTTGACGTGCCCCCGCGCCCATCCGTCGTTCCCAGACGACGCCATGCTGGCCCCCTACCCGACAGCCCTCCCGCGCAAGCACTGTCAGTTGCAAACTCCTAGGCCTCACCCTCCACGCGCACGGCTCCCTATCGGCGTCCGCTCCCTTCGTCTCCGCGCCCGACGAACGCACGGACCACGAATGCCTCCGTGTCCCTGCTCGTGCTCCCTCCACTTGAATGATAGGTGGTCAGGCAGTCTCAGGAGGAGGGTGGATGCTGGCGCTTTTTTGAGCAGGAGGGGTGTTTTCTTTCTGGGATCCTCTGGTTCTATGTAGATCACCTATTCTATGCATTGTATATGTACCATAAAGTTGAATACATCATGTTCTGTGCTCCTCTGTCTTTGGAATATCACTGAATGGTCAAAAAAGCATGAACAGGGGGGGTTGAGCTCTGCAGACCACCCCTGCAAAAACTCGCAAAAAAAATATGATCTTGATACTCTCAGAATCGCATTTCTATACTGATCATTCGCATATAACTGTCTTCTGTACATGAGCAATAGTTTGAGAGCTACAACAAAAACAGTCTCGGAGGTGCCCACAGCCAGCGCGTCTCGCGTCGACGTCCTAATTAGGAAATTTTCGGACGTGAACTCGTGCGTGTAGCAGTCGTGCCCACTCAGTCGTTTTCGTTGTTTCAAGCTCACAGATGTAAAGTAATATAGTATAAATCGCAACCTATAAAGTATTCAACTCTAAAAATCTCAGTGGAAGGTGGTAGGGCGGCAGCACCTCGCGCACACTCGACTTCTGTTTGGCCATGCTTGCTCTGCCGCGTCGTGGCCAAACCGGGAAACCATTACCAAAAATAACTATGGGGGGGTTTCCCTGATGAAACAAAAGCGGCCGCCCACTCCTCGCGCAAGCGTACGACGTTGCGCTCAACACGTCGGATACGTTCGACGGCGACCTGCGTGTGCCACGAGCGTCCATTAGCGAAGGTACAGGAGCCGACCTGACGACACTACGCACCATATTGGTCCCCGGCCCTTCGCCGCCCGTCTCAACGCCAGTCTCGCGGTACATTGAGACCTCCTGTGAAGCCTGTCAGTATCCGTCGCATGCATGCTGCGGCAAACGTACCAGTTTACGCAATATCTTGTCAACGAATGTGAGGACGCGCTGCCTTTGAGCCCTCGCGGACGCTAAGTTAGCGGTCAAAGCCATGTTCTCCTGCTTATTCGTTAGTGTTCGACCCGCTAATCGAAATCTCGTGTACGCACCCGACGGCTTTTGAAGAGTGCGACGGCGAGGATGGGAAGGGTTCCAACCAATATGTACTCTATGAACGACATCTATTATCCTTGTTAGCCGACTAAATACGTTCACTTCTGCCAAAAGTGACATACCATGGGTGTGAATCAGTTTGGATGAGAAGGTTTGCAAGGATGTGGGCAGGGAGTGGTGGGCAGGGAGTGGTGGGCAGAGAGAAGTGGGCAGAGAGAAGTGGGCAGAGAGAAGTGGAAGTGAACTCGCGTGAACGCGACGCGTCGTTCGCCGCCAAACTCGAGCGTCTAAGTCGTCTCGCGTCCACGACCTCGACCCAACGACCCACGTCATCTGACGTGTACGTCTTGAAGGATGTTTGTTCTTTTGGTATATATATTCTTGTTCTTCTGTGATTCCGGCTTTAGATCGTTACTTTCCTCGTCATCCCCCGGTCATCCCTGCGTCGCCGACTAACGCGCACTCATCCGTCCTATGTTCGTTGTGAGTGTTGTAAACCTTCCGAATTACGATCTCGCTTACCGTTCAACCTGCCCCATTAAGCTTCTTCGACCTTTTCAACGGGTCCCGTCTCAATCGCCTTCAACCCGTCGAACCGCATCGCATTCTCCGACGTACACATACAGTTTGGTGAGAGCCAGCGGCCCTCCTCGGCCGTATCTTTCCATCCGAACACCTTTTCTATGAAAATCTGAGAGGCCTGTTCTCGCGTGCAAAATGGACGGACGTACCAAATATTTGTTCCCCTTATTCGAAGATTTCGACCCGTGGATCCATGCGTTTATAGGGTTGAACGTTGCGCGCGTGAAGACGACGTGGTGATATTGGTGAGCGCCGGATTGTTGGATGAGTTTTCCCCTACTCACCGTTGCTCGGCTACATTCCCCGTCGATACCTTCGACGTCCGTCACGAGAGCCCGGCTACGGCACTCGCGCCACCGTAAACGAGCGAGGCACGACATGCAAGGTGAGTAAATGCGGTTTTGCGTAAGAGGTAGTGCGGTGCGCGTGACGACATCATGTCACTTCATACCTGTAGGGAAAGCAGAGTTACAACTGCGAATGTTGATGAGTGCTGGCGTAAGTAAACTTTTCCCACGCATAGACGCTCGCCGGGAGTTACTGTTAGCACTTCGTAGTATGCGTGCCTTGCAGACAGCCTTCCTCTGCCGTTGTTTCCCCGCCCTTCATCGTTCATCACTTGCTTTGACGGAGGGTGAAACCAAGTCCATTCGAAGTTTGCTCAGTGTGTTTCGAATCGCGTATGTCGTGGAAAAGGGTGTGTGCGCTACATAGGTCGATCAGTAGTTCGTGCTGCTTCAGTGTTAACGTCAATCGTATGAGCCCTCGAATACGACGATATCCCGCTCATCGGGCGCTACTTCATCTTCGTGCCACGGCTCGCCTTCCTCTTCCAAATCCGAACCGAGGTCGACGTCACCTCCTGAGAAGGCAGCGTCACCGTCGTTGTGTAGCTCCTGTGCATCCGATGTAGTGTTGTGATTGCTGTGGTCTGTGGGGGTGCGGTTCACGGGGGAGGTGGGTGATGCGGTGCTTGGGATGTGGTACGGGAAGATGTCGTCGATGTTATCTGGATGGGCGTGCGTATAAGTATGCCCGACAGCCTGTCCCCAATGTTGGCGCATGAGGAGGTCTCGATCAGAGAACCTAAGGTGGATGTGAGAAGGGAGGGAGTTGAATGTTTCGACGTGGACGTACTGTGCAACGTAATAGTTGTTCCAGTCTGCACTGTCCGTTCGCATGCTCCGCGGCTGACATCCCGAGCCCATCCTCATGCTTCCGCCCGTACGCAAAGGCAGGGATGATGTGGACACCTCGTATAACATTGCTGGGGTCAATGAAGCCGAAGGATCCCTCTTGAGACAGCGGGGGGAAAACCAGTTTTTCGAGCCGGCAGGATGACCAGCGCTGGGTGGGGGTCTCCTGATTTTCGGCTTGGAAGTGTCGGACCCACAGGAAGTCAACTCGGCGGGGGCGAAAGTCCAAGGAGCCAGGGCCTGTGTAAACAACATTTGCGTGTAAAGCTCCCAGTACGCGGGCATATGATATTGCGAAGAAGAAGGCTCCCCGGCGTCAGAGAACATGACTGCATCGCGGTCCTTGCCTGGCGACAAGGTGTCCGTAGGTCCTGCGAATGTCGTACTTCGTGTAGTTCACCGTCATGACCTTGTGGCCATAAATTCGAGTCCTCCTTGAGGAATCACGTGGCGGGTTTTCCTTCTTCGGGAGTTCTAGGGGATGACAAAGCGTGGGGCCGGTACATCAGCCTGCACGAAAGCCCAAGCTTCG